>JAJOOE010009619.1:0-35550 GCA_036250405.1 Solanum raphanifolium | reverse complement strand
TTCCTCCTATGTTTTATATTTGTTAAATTTCAGGGGAATAATTTTCATAAGGAACTAAGTTATATTTTTTATGAAATAACTTTTGTATTCTGAAACTAAAGTTTTTGCCCCTATCAACATAATTACGTAGGAACTAAGTAATATCTTTAATGACATAACTTGCGTGTTCTGAATTGAACTTTTGACTCTATTGGCTTAAGTGTAGGAATTAAGTTATGTCGTAAACTTTTGCCTCTATCATGATTAGTTCAGAAGGAATTAACCGTCATAACTTGTGTTATATTATGATACGAAAATATAAATATATACGCCGTGAAAATTATTGTTACTTCGATGTGAGAGTAGTTTCGACCTTTGTTACGTAAAGTGCTAAAGTACAAAAATTAAAAGGAATTATTATTGTGAGATAAATAAGGAGATAATATCTCAGATGATCACTCAACTATGAATTTTTTGCTCAGAAAGTCACTCAACTATGAATTTTTTGCTCAGAAAGTCACTCAACTTTGATTATTAACTGAAAAGTCACCCAACTATGAGCTTTTTTCTCAGAAAGTCATTCAACTATGAATTTTTTTCTCAGAAAGTCACTAAACTTTGATTTAACTCAAAAGTCACCTAACAATGATTGTTTTACTTACAAAGTCACTCAACTATGAGTGTTTTATTTACAAAGTCAATTAACCAATTTAATTGATTTTTCATTAAAATTTACCAACATAAATTTTACTTTTAACCAAAATTATAAGAAATAAAAAGATATTTTATTTGCAAACATTTCGCTACTACCAAACTAATCACCACTCAAATTGGAAACAAGTTATATTATTTGGATTATCATATGATTTCCAAAGCAGATTAGCTTAAAGATCACAAGTCACAACAGAGTCGATCATTTCCTTATCTTGCTTCTTGGTTTCTTATTATTTTTTTCAAGAAAAAAAATTTAGATGCAAATCGAGTAGTTATTTTGTATCATCACTTACTAAATTATATAAATGAATATCTTTTTATTTCTTAAAATTTTGGTTAACTTTTTTTTTTATGTTAATAAATATTAATGAAAAAATAAATTAAATTGGTTTAATGACTTTGTAAGTAAAATATTCATAGTTGAGTGACTTTGTAAGTAAAACACTCATAGTTAAGTAACTTTTGAGTTAAAAATCAAAGTTTAGTGACTTTCTGAGAAAAGAACTCATACTTAAGTGACTTTCTGAGAAAAAAACTTATAGTTGAGTGACTTTTGAGTTAAAAATCAAAGTTGAGTGACTTTTTGAGAAAAGAACTCATAGTTGAGTGACCATCTGAGATATTATCCCGATAAATTAGAAACTAAACTAGGATACACTTTATTTTCTATAATATTGACATATTGACATTTTTAATAATTATTTTAAAGTGTAGATGTTTTTAATAATTATGTTAGAAATTTTGACTACAAATTTAGGAGGGGTAGTTAAACACCATCCCAAAATAAAGATATTTGTGCTAATGACCCTAGTTTTTGTTGGGCTATCAAATTATCAATAGACATGTCGCTTTCATAAGGCCCCCCTTTTTGTCCTGGCCCATTAGAAATTTAGACATGTGTACTGGGCCCATATGTCCCACAATGAAAAAGAATCTTAATGGGCTGGCCCACTTAAAGCTCCTTTTCCTCTGCATGAGCTGATGGGCCATGATATGGGCCTGGCCCAAAGAATATTGTAGGTGGGTCCTAGCCTTTTGGCTCCTTTTACTTCCTGTTTTCCCATGTTCCTAGATTTCAATGCATTTTCCCTTTTTTCTCCTTTTCTTCCAAATAAAGTTAAACAAAATTGATTAAAATTAGTTAAATAATAGTAATAATAATTAAAAAATTTAACAAATTGAAAAATGAAATAAATTTCTTTTGTTCTTTTATTAGGGGCATAGGGACCCTTAATTAGTTTAGAAAGAAAGAGAGTAGAAAAAGGGGAGGACCATTATAACGAGGGATCGTGATCAATTGCTAAGTAATTTTTTATTTTAAATTTAAAATATTGAATTCAAGTTTGGTGAGTATCTTTATTACGGAGCGTGCTAGTGTTGAATTTCCGAATACAAATTAAATTCAAATCTAATCGAAATCCATCACAAATATCAGACATTGTATGGGAAAAAAAATTCTTTCTATATATCTTTCGATGTCTAATTTGATGCACTCACTAAAATAAGTCATCTATTAATTATAAGAAGCATTTGATTAAACTATTTTATAGTTTAGCGAAGAATCAAAGAAAAATTGCTATCTTAGAATTATTACTTCTTTTTTTCATTCAGTGCTCAATACATGAATTGAAGTTTGACTAAATTTAAATTCGCGTCGAAAAATTTACTAAGTAAACCTTTCGAATTATCGTGAACACGTGATTTTAATTAATATTATTCCACAACTAGTTTTTTTATTTATTTATTATTATTATTATTGTTCAAGCAACTAGTTTTATTTTTGTACCAATATTTTATAATTACCACTTGAATCTATGAAAAAATAAAAATAAAAGACAATGCTCATGATCATATAATCTAGTTGTCTCCTTCTTTTCAGCAATTTATAATTTAATAAAATATTAAAAGACCAGACAGTGAACGAGATATACATATTGTAATTTGTAACGAATATTTGTTTTTACTTTATTCCATAAAATCTCGAAATGATACTAAACTTATGTTTTCATATTTGGATTTCACATGGGTTCATGTGTTGAGAAATTTCCAGAGAATAATCCTAGGATCAAGCTGCTATTAATAAAACACTAAATATCTGTATTGTCTCATAAATTTGAGAATATGCTTAAAGCTTTTCTAAAATTTGAGTCAAAAGTATTTAATATGAACATTTTATCATGCATTCAGATATTTAAATTAAAACATGTTGCAGTTTGATATTAAATAAAATTTAATAGCAAATTTATGAGATTAGTATATTCTGCATTAATTAAACCTTATCACCAGATCGGGATACTATTATGATAATGTGTACATATTAATTCTATCCTCGACCAGGAGCTGATCTAGGGGTCACGAGGGGTTCACCCAAATCACTTTGTAAATTGTATATATAAGATTTTTTCTTGTTATGTATAAATATAAATTTTGAATTCTCTGAACATAAAATTAGAAATTAACTCAATGATTTAGGCACTTCAAAATTCACCTTGACATTTGAAGTTCATAATTTCAGTCAAATTATGAAAAATGATTTTCTTTATGACAAAGAACATTTTTGAATGAAAAATATTTTCCTAATACTATGCACAACCAAAATCAAATGACAATTGTTTAGTGTTTTCAAACATGCTATTTTAATTTGATTCCTTCAAAGTAACTTGGTGTTGAGTAAATTCTATAGTTGAGTTAATTCTAACTATGCTAATTAAGTCTAATGCAAAGATATAACAACAATACGTTTCAAAGGAGAAAACATATCCGTTCCAAAAGACAAACAAGGGGGTTTCTGTAAAAGTGAAGTAATGGTCTTTAATGCCATTAACCTTGACAATCCGTTTCTCAAAATGAAAAATTAATTCTTCTATTTGAAACTCCTCCTCTTGAAATATCTATATAAGCATTACCTTTTATGAGCATAAGATATATACAACAAAAATCAAAAGAAGAGAAAAAGTTTTTCCTCCTTTCTTTTCTTAAGCTTATTCTTAGAATATTTTTGGGCAATTGGTTTTGGGAAATCTCCAAACTTTCAGCCACGAGTGCACGTGTTTGAGAGTAACTGTGGAACCTTGGGGAGCGATCGGCTACTACGATTTGCATCGGAGTCGGGTCGAAATCGCTTTCAAGGTAGTGGCTTGCCACAACACAGTGTTTGTGATAAGATATTTACTACTTTTAATTCCAATCCAATATCAATATTGTAGTATTTTTCCCAACAATTTAAAAGCGGTTTCCTAACATACAATATTGATAAATGACTATTTCTTTGAACAAAACTTTTTCTGATTTGTCAAAACTTGAGCCTTTGGATGGAAACAATTTTAAACGTTGGTCACAAAAACTTTTAATTTTCTTTGAACAATTAGAAGTTGATTATGTTCTATTTAAAGAACCTTCTGTGAATAGTTCTAACACTACTACTGAATCTAGCAATGTTATGACTGTTGATGATATTGCTAAAAAGAAGTTTGAAAAGGATAATAGAACTGTGAGAGGACATTTGTTAAACCATATGACTAACCCTTTGTTTGATTTATTTGTTACTTACAAATCTGCTAAAGAAATATGGGATAGTTTGAAAAAGAAATATGGTGTTGATGATGCAGGAAAGAAAAAATATGTTGTCGGTCAGTGGATTAAATTCCAAATGGTTGATAATAAGCCAATAATGGAACAAGTTCATATTCTGCTGATGTTCTCAACGAGGACATGAAGATGTGTGAGATATTTCAGACTAATGTTCTGCTTGAAAAATTCCCACCATCTTAGAGTGATTATAAAAATCAATTAAAACACAAGAAAAAGAATTTAACTCTCCAAGAACTTATTAGTCATATGAGGACTGAAGAGGCAAACCGTCTCAAAGATAAGATGGAAGAACTTTCTCTTAATTCTTCTAAAGTTAATCTTGTTGAATCTTCTGGTACTGTTGTGGAAGACAGGTTCAAAGGCAAACAGAAGAAAGTCTCAAAAAAGGAACATATGAAGAAGAAAAAACAATTCAACAAGCCGGAGAGCCAAATTCAAAAATTTAATGGTCCTTATTTTGTTGGTGAAAAAGTTGGTCACAGGGCTACCAAGTGCTATCAAAGAAAAGGGCAGGACTCAAAGCAGGAAGGACAAAGTGATGTCCAAGCTAATCTGTTTGAGGGTAATGAAGTGATTGTTGTTGTAGTCGTTAAGGCAAATTTAGTGGCTAACAAAATTGACTGGGTTCTAGACACAGGCGCCTCAAGGCATTTCTGTGCAAATAAAGAGTTATTTCATGACTTTGGGGAGTCCACTGACGGAGAGTGTTTATATATGGGTAACTCCACTACTGCTGTAGTAATGGGTAAAGGAAAAGTTTTACTTAAATTAACTTCTGGAAAGACATTATCCTTGAACAATGTTTTGTATGTTCCCTCCCTTCGTGGAAACTTAGTTTCCGGAGCACTTCTCAACAAAGTAGGCCTTAAATTTGTTTTTGAAGCTGATAAAATAATTATTTCTCGTGGAGGAGACTTTGTTGGGAAGGGATATTTTAGTGTAGGATTATTTGTATTGAACATTGTTCAAGAGAATTTCAATAATGGAAGTATTTCAAATTCTGCTTATATTGTTGAGTCTATCAATTTGTGGCATGGTAGACTAGGTCATGTTAATATTGCTTCTAATAAAAGACTTAGAAAAATGGAATTAATTTCTATGATAAAAACTGTTGAGTTTTCTAAATGTCATGTGTGTGTAGAAGCAAAACATGCCAAGAAACCTTTCAAATATGTTATTAGTAGAAAGATCGAATTACTTGAACTAATACATTTAGATTTAGCAGATTTCAAGAACACTGTTAGCAAATGTGGAAAAAAGTATTGCATTACTTTTCTTGATGACTTTTCTAGATACACTAAGGTATATCTTCTTAAGTCTAAAGATGAGGCTGAAAGCATGTTTTTGAAATTCAAAGCAGAAATGGAAAATCAATTAGTCAGGAAAATCAAGAGATTTAGATCTGATAGGGGCGGTGAATATAGTACTAAAACTCTAGAAGATTTTTGTGAGAAAAATGGTATTATACATGAGGTTAGTGCTCCCTATACTTCCCAACAAAATGGTGTAACCGAACGAAAAAATAGAACCCTTAAAGAAATGATGAATTCTATGCTTTTAAGCTCTGGTCTATATGAAAATATGTGGGGAGAAACAGTCTTGTCTGCATGTTATATTCTTAATAGAGTCTCTCATAAGAAGTTAGACAAGACCTCATATGAGTTGTGGAAAGGGTTTGCTCCTAACTTGAAATTTCTGAAAGTGTGAGGGTGTTTGGCTAAGGTTGGTCTACCTGATTTTAAATGCGTAAATGTTGGTTCTAAGACTTCTGATACTGTCTTTATTGGTTATGCTCAAAATAGTGTTGCATATAGATTTATGTCTCTAAGTGATCATTCTATTTGTAAATCTAGAGATGCATAATTTTTTGAGCATATTTTTCCTTTAAAAATTAATGTGTTAAGTGATGTGCAAAATAATGCTTCTACATCTATGTCAGTTAATTCTCATGTTGTGCCTTCTTCGAATGTTATTTCTAATGAGCATGAAAATGAACTCAGAAGGAGTAAGAGACATAGAATTGAGGCAAGTTTTGGTCCTGATTTTATCACTACTTTCTTAACTGAAAATTTTGATATTAATATTTTAAATGATGAATTAGTGTCTATCTATTTAATAGAAGAAGACCCTAAGACTTATGATGAAGCAATGAGATCAATAGATGTTATATTTTGGAAAGAGGCTATTAAAAGTGAATTAGACTCTATAATTTCTAATCACACTTGGGACTTATATGATTTACCTAAAGTTTGTAAGCCCATAAGTAGCAAGTGGATATTTTAGAAGAAATTGAGACCTGATGGTACAATTGAAAAATATAAGGCTAGACTTGTGATTAGGGGTTTTAACCAAAAGAAATGTGTTGATTACTTTGATACTTATTCTTCTGTGACTAAAATAGCGATCATTAGGACTGTTATTGCTTTAGCCGCTATTCATGATTTAGTGGTACATCAAATGGATGTCAAAACAAAATTTCTAAATGGTGATTTAGAGGAGGAGATCTATATGACTTAACCTAAGGGGTTTGTGGTTCCAGGACAAGAGGATAAAGTATGCAAATTGAGGAAGTCCTTGTATGGACTAAAACAAGCACCTAAGTAATGGTATGAAAAATTTAATATCACACTAGTTGATAATGACTTTGTTGTGAATTCATCTGATACCTGTGTTTATTCTAAGATGATAGGTTCAGATTGTGTCATTATATGTTTGTATGTAGATGACATGTTAATATTTGGTCCTAATGTGAACATTATTAATGAGACCAAGAACTTTTCGTCTTCTAAATTTGAAATGAAAGACCTTGGTAAAGCAGATGTGATTTTAGGAGTTAAAATCAAAAGAACCGCAAATGGTTTCTCTTTGTGTTAGTCTCATTACATTGAAAAGATGTTGAAAAAGTTTGATTGTTTTAATGTAGTTCCAGTGAGAACTCCTTATAGTCCTAACATACACTTGAGGAAGAATAAAAAATCTAGTGTTTCTCAAATTGAATATGCTAAAGTAATTGGGAGTGTAATGTTTCTCATGAACTATACTTGGCCTGATATAGCTTATGTTGTTAGTAGATTTAGTAGATATACTCATAATCCTAGTAGTGAACACCAGAATGTTCTTCATCGCTTGCTAAGGTATTTGAGAGGTATTATGAATTGGTGTTTGTATTTTAATAAATTTCCTGCTGCTTTAGAAGGTTTTTGTGATGCAAACTGGGTAACTGACAATGATGAAGTTAGCTCCACCAGTGGCTATGTGTTTACTTTGAGTCCAGGTTCTATTTCATGGAAGTCTTCCAAACAGACTTGTATAGCACATTCTACCATGGAATTAGAATTCATTGCTCTCAAGTTGGCAGGGAAAGAAGCTGAGTGACTGAGAAATCTTTTGGCAGATGTGCCATTGTGGGGCAGACAAGCTTCACTTGTCTCTTTTCATTGTGACTCACAAGCAGCAATTGAAATTGACAAAAATAGTGTGTATAATGAAAAAAGGAGACAGATTCGCATCAAACATGGTACGGTTAAACAGTTGTTGAAACTGGGTGTTATTTCTTTGGAATATGTAAGGTCCGAACGAAATTTGGCGGATCCTATGACCAAGGGCTTGATATGGAAAAATAATCCTTGAAACGTCGAGGGGGATGGGGCTAAAGCCCATTGATTGAGTTAGTGTGGTGGACCTATAAGGCCTCAATATACACCACATTTTCTATCCCTATGGCGTGAGGCAATGTTTTATAAGGTTGCGTTTATTTTGCTCTTAATGATTCTATAGCCGTAAGGCAGTCTATTTGGGATAGACCTGATGGAATCACCTACATGAGTGTAAAGGTGTGGTCGCCTTATATGAAAGTCTTGGGTCGTCTTTCTAGAGCACTCATAAGACCCAAGGTGTGTGTGCATGACCATAAAATCACTTTGTATTGCGAAGGTTGCTTAAATTTAAGGATATGGTATGTGTTATGGGGTTCTCAATTTATATCCACTCAGTTCAAGAGTACTTCACTTTGTGGATATAAAGTTGTTGCCTCATATCACTACGTGTCAATTCAAATCGAAAGATATTGACACTTAAGTACATATTCCTTCCTTTTGCCCAAAAGTCAGTTCTTACTCTTTATCTTGGCATTGGTGGGGGATTGTTGAGTAAATTCTATAGTTGAGTTAATTCTAACTATGCTAATTATGTCTAATGCAAAGATATAACAACAATACGTTTCAAAGGAGAAAACATATCCGTTCCAAAAGACAAACAAGGGGGTTTCTGTAAAAGTGAAGTAATGGTCTTTAATGCCATTAACCTTGACAATCCGTTTCTCAAAATGAAAAATTAACTCTTCTATTTGAAACTTCTCCTCTTGAAATATCTATAGAAGCATGACCTTTTGTGAGCATAAGAGATATACAACAAAAACCAAAAGAAGAGAAAAAGTTTTTCCTCCTTTCTTTTCTTAAGCTTATTCTTAGAATATTTTTGGGTAATTGGTTTTGGGCAATCTCCAAACTTTCAGTCACGAGTGCACGTGTTTGAGAGTAACTGTGGAACCTTGGGGAGCGACCAGCTACTACGATTTGCACCGGAGTCGGGCCGAAATCGCTTTCAAGGCAGTGGCTTGCCACAACACATTATTTGTGATAAGATGTTTACTACTTTTAATTCCAATCCAATATCAATATTGTAGTATTTTTCCCAACAATTTAAAAGCGGTTTCCTAACATACAATATTGATAAATGACTATTTCTTTGAACAAAACTTTTTCTGATTTGTCAAAACTTGAGCCTTTGGATGGAAACAATTTTAAACGTTGGTCACAAAAACTTTTAATTTTCTTTGAACAATTAGAAGTTGATTATGTTCTATTTAAAGAACCTTCTGTGAATGGTTCTAACACTACTATTGAATCTAGCAATGTTATGATTGTTGATGATATTGCTAAAAAGAAGTTTGAAAAGGATAATAGAACTGTGAGAGGACATTTGTTAAACCATATGACTAGCCCTTTGTTTGATTTATTTGTTACTTAAAAATCTGCTAAAGATATATAGGATAGTTTGAAAAAGAAATATGGTGTTGATGATACAGGAAAGAAAAAATATGTTGTCGGTCAGTGGATTAAATTCCAAATGGTTGCTAATAAGCCAATAATGGAACAAGTTCATGAATATGAGAGTTGACTGCTGATGTTCTCAACAAGGACATGAAGATGTGTGAGATATTTCAGACTAATGTTCTGCTTGAAAAATTCCCACCATCTTGGAGTGATTATAAAAATCAATTAAAACATAAGAAAAAGAATTTAACTCTCCAAGAACTTATTAGTCATATGAGGACTGAAGAGGCAAACCGTCTCAAAGATAAGATGGAAGAACTTTCTCTTAATTCTTCTAAAGTTAATCTTGTTGAATCTTCTGGTACTGTTGTGGAAGACAGGTTCAAAGGCAAACAGAAGAAAGTCTCAAAAAAGGAACATATGAAGAAGAAAAAACAATTCAACAAGCTAGAGAGCCAAATTCAAAAATTTAATGGTCCTTGTTTTGTTTGTGAAAAAGTTGGTCACAGAATTGCCAAGTGCTATCAAAGAAAAGGGCAGGACTAAAAGCAGGAAGGACAAAGTGATGTCCAAGCTAATCTTTCCAATATAATTATCATGCTTTTTAATCAACTTGGCAAATTCTTAATGACCTCTTGTCCAATTTGAAAGTCAGTAAGGATTATTTAAGAAAGATGAAAACCTAATTAGGAATCCTTAACTTGGATAATTATTAACATTTACTATTAGTGGTAAAATAAAAAAAAAATTAATAAGGTATTATAAAATATAAAAAATCAAGAACAAACTAAGGAAATTCAACATTTAATATATATATATATATATATACACATTTGAATAACATTCATTTTGTATATATAATGTAATTTTTTCATTCAAAAATGAACTCCTTGTACTAGGGATGACTCAAGGGTAAGACTAGTAAAGTGTTTGCTTTATGCCCCAAAATTTTGAGACTCCAAATTTTTTAACAAAGTGTTCTATCATTTTAGTTTTACTTAATATTATATTGAAGCTTGTTAAAATAAAAGAAGAAAAACTATCTAGTTTTTATCAAAAATATTTTAGGACTTTAAATTAAACAACTCAAACTTCATATTAATAAATAATTTTTTTACAAGAACATCCAAAGTAGTGTATTTCAAACAAATGGCTAACATTTTATTAATTAAATTAATTTTTACTTTTATAAATAATAATAATATTACTATGTGAAGTTAAATATTTTATATCTTTTAAAAATACTACACTAGAAACAAATAATATGTAAGAACAAAAACTATCATTCTAAATATTTATTGTGTTTATGTATATATTTATATATTTAAGGCCGAACTTATAAATATATCCTTAAACTTGTTGGGTTTTTCCCCTCAAGTACCTCAACTACGCCATTTTCCTATTGAATTATTGAACCACCCATAATTTGTTCCTTTTAAACACCGTTGGCTGATGTGGAACCAAACGTGATCTCACGTCGTTTGAGCGCGTGAAGATGCTTAAAGTCGTTGATGTGGATGCTGAACCACCCACCAACGATCTTCTTCTCCCCTTTAACCCTAATTTCTCCCTTTCTTCTCTTATTTCTCCTCTTTTGTTTCTCTTCATCATTATTTCTCCTCTTTAGCTCATTAGAATATATCTCTTCTTCATTGATTTCTTCTTAATCATCAAGTTCCAATGTCGAAGTTATCTACTTCATCGATTTCTTCTTCTTCAACTGCAAATGTGTTATGTCAATGTAGGGTCGTTGTGGAAATGAAGACCTCATGGACGCAATCCAACCCTGGACGTAGGTTCCTTTGTTGCAAAACTTCAAAGGTAATTCATTTTTATTGTCCAATATAGTAAAGAATCAACTTATTTGTAATTCAATTTTTTCTTTAATTTTGTAGGCACGAGGTGGATGTGGATATTTTCGATGGTATGATGATGTAATGCCGGCTCAAGCTAGGAGGGTGATATGGGGTTTGTTGAAAAGAGTAAAAACATATGAATTAGAGAGGAATTGATCAAGAAAAGTATGGATGATATGCATTGTTGTAGGTGTGATATTGGCTACTTGGATTTATGTAACAAAATGATCTTAGTTGGTTAATTTGTCTTCTACTAGATTTCTTCATAAAAGTATGTATGGTAGATTGTAGTGTTCTCTATGAAGGCAATTTTGATCGGCTTTTCTATTGTAAATGCCTTCAATTGTGTTCTTATTGTAATGATTTTGATTGAAGGAATGAAGATAAACTGTGTGTTAGTCTCATTTGGTTTCTAATGTGTTCAAACGACTTGAAGTAAAACACAATTATTCTCGAACATTTTCACTATCAATTGGACTAATTAGTTCTGGAACAACATAAATCAACACAGTAAAAACTGATCATTCATACCATTAATTTGCTCTAGTGAGCTCCAATCAAACATACCAATCCATGACAACTAATTAAAAGCAATACCACAAATAAGTTAATGTACTTAAAAAGACACCAAAAGACATTTCAAAGTAGTCAATACAAGTTTTTGCTACTGATTACACATCCAAAAAGTGATTTTTCTGCTGAAATTAGGCATTCTTTGGTGCACTAGATGTTTCACATTTATTTTTTCTTGACTGACTGATAGTTGCAACTGTGAAGCTGTGACAACATCTCACCATTCCACTTGAGTCCTCGAGGCTTATAACCAATATCAATATTTGTTGGAGCTGCATCATTGTAAACTCCTGGAGTGATAACTCTTTCTCCTAAAGTACCAGGTTGCATAGAATTGTCTTAAAATAAGACTTTATATAGTAAAGTAAGAAATGAACAAAATTATGTATACACTTACATTAAAGCTTTGACTACCACTTGCATTTGTATAGTTGCCAAATCCTATAGTCTTGGTTCTCTTTTGTCTTCCTGTTGATATTTAATCTCACATAGCCCTTGGTTGATCAGGTTGCTGACTTGATACACCTCCGGTGCCTCTACCAGTTCCTTTGCCATTGCCTCTACCAGTTCCTCTACCAATGCCTCTACCATTGTCTCTGCCAGTGCCTCTACTAGTGCCTCTGCTTTTAGCAGGTTGTTGCTTTCTTCTAACAGCTGAAGAATCAAAACACATAGAACTGCCTTGCTGATTGAATATTGGTGGTTGACTTGAGCTTGATGGTCTGCTAAAATGTGGTGGCTGGCTTGAGCTTGTTGGCTGGCTAAACACTGGTGGATGGCTTGAGCTTGATGGTTGGCTAAACACTGGTGGTTGGCTTGAGCTTGGTTGCCTGCTTGGGTAGCCTCCAGGTTGTCCCATCCCAACCTATTAATACAGTAATAATAATTGATTACTCTAAATAATTAAAGCTAATTGTATATGAATTAGAAGAGAATAATAACTTACCATGGTTTGACAAGCTTTTTTGTTGTGACCTACTTGATGACACAATGAGCAAGTCATTTTTACTTCTCTTTTGGACAACTTTCCATACGTTTTCCTAGGCTTATTCTTTGCCTTTCTTCTGCACTTTGGTGGCCTACCAGGCATGACTTTTGGTTCAGGAGGTTCAATCACTACACCACTAGTGTGATGCCATATTTTCATGTTTGGTATTGGCTGTAGAAAGTGATTATAAGTCTTCAAGAAAGTCTCTTTCCTATACCAATGCACTACTTCATGTTCAGGTTCTATGCCTTTGTGCTGATATGCAAGCACAACATGTTGACATGGTATGCCCCTCAATTGCCATGTTTTACATGTACATGTCTTTTTCCTTATATCAACAATATGCCTGTATTGACCATCTAAGATTTCATACCCAATATCACCATTGAATCTAACTTCACAAAGTCTAGCAAGATCTTTGTTCTCTTCAAGTACTAGTCTAGCCATATGAGAGATATCTGAGATCCAAGTTTCAGCAAATTGCCTCATTGCAATATTTTTGTCCATTATCTTGTGCCTAATCTCCTCTAACATTGTTATGATAGCCATATGTCTAGCAGCTAGTATCCAAGAATTAAAAGTTTCACACATTGTTTTCAACAATGTCACACTTAGAAAGCTCCTTAAAATATGCTTTGCACCAAGTAGTTTTTTCATAATGCAACAAGTCCTCACAAATTTTATTACCTAATTTGTTGAGTCTATCCATCTCATCTTCAAATTTCACTTCAAAACTTGACTTAGCACATCTCCAGAACTGGTTCATTCTTTCTTCACCACTCCATATTTGATGCCAGTTGGACCAGATATGTCTAGCACACCTTCTCTACTCACTATCTGGTAGCAACTCACATAAAGCTGGTACAAGACCCTATGTAAACAGTTATAGCACAAAAATTAAAAAGTATTAACTACACAAGAAATTAAAAAATAAGAGATCAAGCTACAATACAAAAACTATCTAACCTTCTGCATATCTGATATGACAGTCAGTCCATGTCCTGTGCCTAAGTTCAGATCTTCTATCAAGTAGTTGAGGAAAAAACTCCAACTGTGTTTTGTCTCTGTGTCAACAACAGCCCATGCAATTGGAAACATCTGTTGATTTCCATTTCTACCAACAGCAACCAACAATTCACCCTTGCAAGAACCCTTTAGAAAGCATCCATCAAAACCAATAATTTTTCTGCATCCTTCCAACCAGCCTCTCTTCAATGCATCAAAGCAAACATATATGTAAACAAACAAAGTTTTTCCTGGCTGAGACTCTCTATCTGTCCTCACCCAACATGAAGTACCAGGATTAGTATGTTTAATCATATCTGCATAATCACACAATCTTGAAAATTCCATCTTCCAATCACCTAAGAAGTCCTTGATAACCCTCTTTTTTGCCCTATGAAAAACAGTTCTTCCAACATATAACCCAAATTTTTTTCTCACCAATTCCTGAATTTCCCACAATCTTATATATGGTTGACAGGTAATTTCATCTTTGAACTTTTCTACAACAAACTTAGATGTACACAACTTGTTCTTGGTTGAATGAGGACATACATGCACGGGATAATAATTTTTGACAATAAAATCACCAGAATCCTTATCTATACTAGCAAACAACAACCATTAATTACATTTCTTGTCCTCACACTTAACTCTAACCCTTTTTTTGTCATTAGGCTTCAACTTTAGCCTAATTTTATATTCACAAGAATAGTCTGCAACAGTTTTTCTAAATTGTTCAGCACTTTCAAATACCATACTAAGCTCAAAAATAGCTAGAACACAATCATGATCAAATCTTACCTTTTTACTTTTTCTTCTTGCTTGTAAATCAACACCCCTCACAAAATCTGGATCCAATTCATCCATACTGTCATCACTATCCAATTTTGAGCTATCTATATATTGTTCATCACCCCCTAGTCTTCCAGTGTATCTAGCAGCCTTATTCCTTCATATGTCTTCAAATCCTCTATCAATACTAGCTGTTCCAAGCTTTATTTCCTCAGTTTGAATAGGTTTTTTCTTTTTCACTTTATTTCTCCTTTCATTTCTAAGAGGTCTCAATTCTTCATCAACCTCAGAGTCATCCTCATCAGGAATAACATCCTCTTGAGAGTCAACACTGCTTTCTTGATTTGATCCAGCCCATTCCTCTTCTAGATTTGATATATCCCCTGGCTCAACTTTCACATTAACATTTTCAGATTTAGCCTCATGATTCAACCCTTCACTTGCAGTCACATTTATATCTTGTAAGTCTTCTTCACCAACCACATTGCTATTTTTTTCAACTACAAGCCCACAAAGCAAACCAGTTGTGGGGACCACTTCTACATCATCCACCACATGCTTCACATAAAGGTCTAAAAAATCATAATCCTTTAGGTCTTTGATAAGATTTAGTAAAGTGAAATCAGTTTCCACTTCAATAAAGTCATTTTTTGTGGGGTCTTTAACACAGAACCCACCAACAGTAATATACCCCAATTGTTTAGTGTAAAAAGGTTATTCGATTATTGAGAAGTGGTCCTTGTCGATATTAACATATTCCACCTCGTTTTCCCCTTTATAAGTAATTCCATTTTGTCCTGAATAAACTTACCACCATGATGAAAACGAGTTATAATAATGGTGTCCATAAGACTACCTGAAACAAGGCGAAAGCCCCAAAAATTCTGACAAGTTATGAACAATAAGAAACAAAAAAACCCTAACTTTTTTCAGATATTAACAACACACCATCACATTAATACTAAAATGCAGTATATATCATGTTACAACAATAAAAATTACATAGAAATTAGGGAATGAACTTACCTCACACCCGTCAACTCGAAAATCGTGATTGAACTCCAAAATCGTCTACAATCTTCGATGATTCCTTCAACAAAACACTCGAAATCACTTCAAAATCTGAGAGTTAGTTGTAAATGTAACTGAAAGAAGAACAATTGTTCAGGTTTTCTCGTCTAGCATCGGGTTAGAATTGTTTTGGGGGGAAATGAAGGGGCTTTAGTTTTTAGGTTTGAGGATTGAATATGTGGCGCTGACGTGTAATTGGGTTGAAGTATGATTGGTTGGAATTTCCACGTGGGGAAGGTTGATCTCACGTGCACATCAGCCAAAAAATATTTATTGAAGTTTGTTTCCACATCAGCCAACGGTGTTTAAAAGGAACAAATTATGGGTGGTTCAATGATTCAATAGGAAAATAGCATAGTTGAGGTACCTAAGGGGAAAAACCCAACAAGTTTAGGGATCTGTTTATGTATTTGGCCTATATTTAATATCTCTTATTATAATTAAATTTAGGCCACTAATTTTATTGAGATGCCCTTATCAGGCAGCCTATAGCCCACGGGTTCTTGACGTAGATCTTGCTTTGCATGAATCTACTCAATTGGACTTATTTGAAGCTATTTTAGAAAAAATAATAATATAGAATTCATAGTTCAATGATATAAAGGAGGATATATCATAAAACAATCACCTAATGAATCAGACTAAGCTTTGAAAAATAGCCAAATATAAATCATGTATCAAGTCAAAATAGGCCTACAAATTCAAATGCAAAAGATTGTATATGAAGTTATATGCGTACCTTTTTTCTTTTACTAACTTAATTGTATAAATATTTTTAAAATTATCATACTATGTATGAATAAAGTCAGGTATATGAAGCTTATAGATAACCAATTTTCACCAATTAGAGGTAGAGGAGAGAAAGATTA
The DNA here is from genome assembly GCA_036250405.1 of Solanum raphanifolium. Lineage (NCBI taxonomy): Eukaryota > Viridiplantae > Streptophyta > Magnoliopsida > Solanales > Solanaceae > Solanum > Solanum raphanifolium. The sequence goes on along the minus strand of JAJOOE010009619.1, from coordinate 19,058 downwards.
TTAACAATGATAAACTTCAAATTCCAAATCTAAGAAGGAGAACTTGCAGATGATGAAGTTTTGGAATTTCGAAAGGAGTGTTTGTAACTTTTATGTTCAAATCCTTTCGGAAATGAACATGAGGACATTTCTATCTAACACTTTGCTTAATTTTACAGGAACAAGAAGACATTTTAATAAAAAACAAATGCAAATAATGCTGATTCACAGGGCGAAAAACACAAAGGAATTAGAGATTTGATGATTGATTCACATGGCGAAAAACACAAATACAAGAAAATGGAAGAGGATTACTTATCAAATAGAGCAAGAAAGAACAACTGCAGAAATACGAAGCAACAACAATGACTGATGTACAAAATAAGGCTGGAGCTAGTGCAATGATCATATTGGCGAGCTACCAAGGAAGAATTGATGACATCTCCTCACTTTAGAATATGGTTTTCTTTCTGTTTTTGAATTTTTTTTTATAAGTTAGAGGAATTCATCCGAGCTTTTTTCAGTTAAAAATTATATTATTTATATATGATTAAAATTTATTTTTTGTTTATATATAATAGATGTCGAATCTGCTTTATGCAAACTAAGTGTTGAGCATCAAAGAAGGTTGAATCCTCCTATGCAAGAGGTGGTGAAGAAAGAGATCATCAAGTGGCTAGACGCTGGAGTGGTATATCCTATTGCAGACAACAAATGGGTAAGTCCCATACAATGTGTATCGAAAAAAGGACATCACAGTGGTTGCAAATGAAAAAGGAGAGCTTGTACCTATGCGGCCGGTCACCGGGTGGCAAGTATGTATGGACTACCGGAAAGTGAACGCATGGACCGAGAAAGATCAATTCACAATGTCATTTATGGACCAAATACTTGATAGGCTTGCGGGACGTGGATGGTATTGCTTTTTAGATGGCTATTCCGGATACAACTAGATTTCCATTGCACCAGAAGATCAAGAGAAAACTACGTTTACATGCCCCTATGGGACTTTTTCGTTCAAGAGGATGTCGTTTGGGCTATGCAATGCTCCGGCGACATTCCAATAATGTATGCTTTCAATTTTTGCAGATATGGTGGAGGACTCAATGAAGGTATTCATGGATGATTTTTCAGTCGTTGGTGATTCGTTTGAAACGTGTCTTGAACATCTTCGTCACCATTAATACGTAAAACTTAAGTTCCTCCTAACATATTATCTAGGTTTAAAGAAATATCATTCAAAAGGACAACTTATACATATTTGTTATTCAGAGATGTTATACAATGAATTTGTTCATGGCCTATATATGGATAGAGAGGAATATGAAATTTTTTTACACAAATATTAGCCTAATTTTTAATGAGCGGAACAAATAGATAGGCATGGCAATAATCAACTTAAACCTAGATGAATTAGACAAATTATAATTTTATGAATTAATTCTGCCACCTCGCATAATTTAACCAACAACCAAAACATAATTTGACGTGTTTACAACTTTACATTATATTGAACAACTGAAAATTGAGGTTAATTAATTTCAATATCTGCTTATCTTATTTCCAATTTTCCCTGGTAAGAGAATCATCTTATAATTATATTAGTAACATATTTTTATTTTTCTATTCTAGTGTATGAACGTGTTCATGTTTTAGTTCACGTGTATTTTTGCAGTAATGAGAAATTTGTGTTATAATGTTAAAACCAAAAAAAGAAATAATATATATATCATGGAAATTAATCTAAGACGGTCAAAAGGTATCAACTATACAATATTTTATATAATTACTCCATTTTTAACTAAATGTTTTGGGCCATGTGGATTACATGTTTTTTTATTTTTTTGAGAGAGACCACATTTCCTCTTTTATTTCTTTTTTTTATTGATATGACCTGATGAAAATTAAAATTGAGAAATATTAAAAACACTTTTAAATTTGACGCAAATTATTAGTTTCATCCTCAAATTATTGATAGTTTTAAAAACTCCCATCTATTTGACTAACTAAACTTAGATACATCCCTGGTATACTCCCGATATGCCACATGAAATAACAAGTGGTCTCAAACTCTTGTAGGAGCATGAGATTCTTAATAAAAAGCCGAGAGAAGTGTAGAAAACACCCCTAAACTTGACAAAAATTTAGAGTGTATTTTACTGACATTACAAAATCGAAAGTATTTATTTTCAGTTAGTCAAGCAAAGAGGTGTTTTTAAGGTTGTCAATAGTTCAGGAAAGAAACTAATAATTTGCGCAGAAATTAGAAGTGTTTTAAATACTTCTCACAAATTAAAATTAATCAAATCCAAAACTAAACATCAAACTTTGAATAGGAAACAAAAGAACCAAATATGAATAAGAAACATTACCAAACGTGTAAAGATGAATCAATAAAAATTTTAAAAAGTCACCAAAAAATATGATATAGTGGATGATATTGCTCTTGAATTCGAGCTTTTAAGTATGAAAAGTTCTATTTAAATAGGAAACAAAAGAACCAAATATGAACAAAAAACATTACCAATCGTGTAAAGATGAATCAATAAAATTAAAATCAAATCTTAAAAAATATGATATAATAATACTCTTGAGTTTGAACCTAAAGTATAAAAATTTCTTAATAGAGAATATTACACTCGAATATAATGTTATGTCGTGCAAATTCAAATTAATCCATCTCTAGCGAATATCAAAGACCAAATAAAAAAAAAATACAAATGAATTATTTTAACCTTCTTTCCCTATCAAGAAAGGGGAAAACCCATTCTTTCTTCTTCTTTTTTATTTATTTGAATAAGAAATAGGAAGCTACGTGTCAATTTAATCAACGTCAAAATTATAATTTTGGTCCCAAAAAAAATGTTGTGTCAAAAAAGTGGAGTGATGGGTGTGTTTGTTTGACAATTCCACTCACAAAAGAATATTACTCTCCCTCCCTATCAAAACAGTCATTTTATTATAATTAGAAATAATTTAATTTTTTTTTTAAATCATCATTAGTAAAATGATTTATATTCAGATAAATATTTAAGAATTGCTTTAAATTATAATATTTTTAAATATTTTTCTTTCAATATCGTATCAAATTAAATAATATCACATAAAATGAACTAGAAGAAATATATTTATTTATGTCTTTATGGTTTTTGTCTTGCACGGCGCCTTCGTATTCAAGTGTAAACAATCACTGTCGCTATCCGACGTCGTATAGTGACCTGTTTGTTTGGTTTTATACGTTTACTTGTTGACTTCCACCGCTCACGAGAATCACGCTCCTATATTTTAATACTCGAAAAAATTACCAAAAATACCCTTTCGCCTTTTTTGTTTTTCATTGATTTTCGGTATCTGCATTAGAATTCGATTAATCTTGGTTCGTGCTGTATATGGAAAAATTTATCTTCTTTTTAGAAAAGTTGAGATGAAAATTTGAAACACTCATTCAATATATGATATCTATATTGAAATTCGATTATTCAAGATTTACGTCGATAAGAATAAATTTATTTTACTTTTTCATAGTTGAGATGGAAATTTGACCTAGTCTACTAATGAATGAAAAACGAAGGGGTAACTTTTTTGTATTTTCCATAAAAATTCTAAGCCGATAAGTCAAAACAACTATTTGTAATTAAATTTTGAAAATAACTTCATTGTGTAAAAGTTATCTCATATGTATACTTGTAATTTTAATTTTCCTTTGAGTTTCAATTCAATTATATAACACAATTTTCTTTTTTATTTCAATTCAAAGTCATTTATACCTTAAAAGATTTGAATTTAAAATTTAAAATAAAATATAATAAGTTATATATCTTGAATTTAAGTGAATTTGGTGATAGGTTACTTTCGTTGATAAAGTTTCAAGATAAATTATTTAACTCACTTAATCCGTCCATGCCTAAGTCATTATAAAAAAGCTAGTACTTAGCTTGTAAATTTTATTGTTCTCAATTTGATTAGGTAGAAAAACTTTAGAATATATATTTTAAGCTTCTATCCTTTATTTTTATTATACATATATATGTGTTACTTAACATCAAAGGTCGTGGGTTGATAAATATGATTTTTACACCCTTAACACAAAGGTCCCATGTTTAATTTATATGAACGAAAAAAAATCTTGAAGTACAGTGCAAATTTAGATTAATCCAGGCTTGAAGTGATGAGTACTAACACTGATCACGATACATAACCAAACAATTATTTGAATTTTCTTTCAAAAGTTGGACACGTGATGAAAATGTCAATGTGTTATTAACTATCAAAGATTATTGTGAGATGAATATGGTTCATTCTATTAAAAAAGTTTTTTTCATTCCGTAGATCTTATACTAGGTGAATTTTAATTAGTCGAGACCTAAATCGAGTGTCAACACTAATTACAACGTATAACCAAACAAACATTTGAATTTTTTTCTTCAAATTTATATTGTAAGCTTGTATTCTTTTATGGTTGTTAGTTGTTACATATTATATTTATATTATACATATATATAAGTATTATTTTTTTATTCTGTTGTATCATCATTAGATTGATATACTCAAGGTGCGCCGCACACACTACTAACCCTTTGACAACCACAAACTAACAAGTAATCGTACACGTTAAAGTCATATTTCTTCATCTTATATTTTAAAAAAATTATTATAGCACAACTTTATTATTATTATTATTATTTTAATATTGTTATATCCTCAAAAGCTGGATTCTTTTGATTTTCAATTACGTTTTTTCAACTTGATCTTAATATATTAAACAATTTTAAATTGCAAAAAAATAACTTTAGGTTATACAGAACGCCGTTCTCTTGTGCTTGGAGCTTGACAAAGTTTTATAAATCCCTATAAAAATTAAAAACCAATAAAGCCAAACCTCACTAACTTTATGAAACAAAAGCCTAATTATTTGATTCCCATTTCCCTAGCTACTTTGATCGTTAATTTTGTCTTTTCCCAAAAACAAATCCCCCCTATTGAGTTTTTAAATTTTAAAAGATTTCAAAATCTTCAAAAGGAAAAGTAAAAAATGTGTTTTCAAAAACTCAGAGATATTTAGTACTGATAATATTTATATTTAAATAATTGAATTAATATCATTATATTTAAAATCAATAAAGTCTATAATAACATTTATATGCATTTTCTTTATGTTATAAAATTTCCAACATAGTATTAAGCATATATGGAGGGAACAAAGTGGAGCATGCCACCTTTAAGTGTTAGCTATAGTATTAATGAATCTAAAGTATTAAAGATATTCATACTAAAAGTTGATTAAGTGGTGGATTTTCTTAATTAATTGCACCTTTTAATTAAGTGGAGGTAGAGACCATACTACTAAAGCAAACCTATGTGAACATTACCTAAGAAGTAGGAAGAAACAATGATATTCTCTTTTAAGTGGGGATATATATTCTATTTGGATTAAATTATCTGCATTCATTGGTTCGACTAATTCAAATTTATGATGTATAGGATCCGCTAAAGTGAAAATGCTTCCTATCAAGATTTTTTTCATTCTCAAAATTAAATTCGAGATATATATATAGTTGAAAGTGAAGAGATCGCACTTCATAATGACGTAGTTAGCCACATAAATTAAAGTGTGGTTAATTAAACATCCTTCTACAAGAAATTCTAATTTTCACATGCTTACTAGACAATGGAGAATGAAACATTATAGAATTGATGATTGACTATTCTTTTTATTTCATTTTATGTTTGATTAAATATTACGATAACAATAAAGTTTAATATTATAGAAGAATTTTTAAAAAAGTTTAAAACTTAAACGGTACTATAAAGTAACGTTATTAATAAAATAATGTCAAACGTTAATGTTTCAAGATAATAATGGTGTCATCTAGACTGAAAGCGAAAGAGTGCATTTTGAACGTTTAAAATTTTGAATTAAATCCAAAGTGTTACAAGTGTCCAACTATTTTATTAATCTTTTTTGTAGTATTTTTTTCATTTTTCTTCTTCTTCTTCTTTTTTATTTTATTTTAATTTTGTAGTAGGTGATGTATATATACATATTATTTTATTTTGGTTTCTCACTCGGTTATTTGGAGCGAGTCTGCATTGGAGCTCCTATGGGGTGAAGCTCCCAACAAGATTTTTTCTATATATACCACAAAGCTCAAACTCGAATTTTCTGATTAAGAGTTAAACAATCTCGCCACTAAATTATTATTCATATTGGTAGCAGGTGATATATAATGCATATTGCAAATGTAGTAGTTTAGCTGTCACCAATCAAAGTGTGTAAACAAGAGACTCTACACACACCTATCCTTTAAAAAAATAAATCAGTTTCATTCAATTTAATTCAGTTGGACCCCACACCACACCCCCCCCCCCACCATGCTTGTGTGGGTGCGTGGGTTTGAGGGGGGGGGGTGGTTTACCATCTCTAAAAACCTTAACAAGTATGCCTTGATATAGGAGAAGAAAACAAATGGGGATCTTTCTTTTTGGTAAATTTCAACACTAGGGTTAATATTCCTCTCATCCAAAACTACACTTTGTCTATAGTAATTTTGAGACAAAAGGTAATTCAAATGAACCCCTTCCGTTCTCTAGCTAGCTGCACTTCTGACTAAATCTAAGTACAATAAAAGGAAGAAATTGAAATCGTAAACATTTAAACATAATTATGCACTTACAATCTTCCTACAACTTACCTATTGAGTTTCTCAATGATGTCTATATTTTATAGTTTCCTACAGAGTGTTTTGTATTTAATATTTCTATCAAAATTCGATTAAATTTTAATATATGAAGTCTCTCATCGAGAGATAAAGTGTTTAGTCTGAGTTCACTAGCTATTCTTTCCTTTTGGGCTTAATATATAATCTAACCCCTTAAATTTTGTCAAAATATTTGATTTAGATGCTCAAATTAAGTGGTGTATTTCATTTGAATGTCTTAACTTCCAATAAACAATTAGATGTTTTTTATTTATAATGTGAAAAAGGGAAATTACCTTATTAGACATATATTTACATCATATATATTAATTCTATCTATACTTTCAACTAATTACGAATCTTATCACAAATTAAGAGTTTTCTACCATATATTTAGGAAGATACATGTATTTATGCTACTAGATACACTAAAATAGGGAGAGAAATGAGCGATATAGGAAGGAAAGTGAATGAGACAATTATGTATCCTAGATACATACGAATTAATCTCACTAAACACATGCATATGTATGTATCTTAGTATCTGGTGTGATGAGAGTACTGGCGGTGAGTGAGACGAAAGGGAGGCGAGGGAGGCAAACAAGGTTTGTCTATAGACCTACATTTATACCATACATATTAATTCTAACTATACTCTCAAATAATTACAAATTTTACCACTAATTAAGAGTTTTCTATCAAATATCGAGGAAAATATGTGTTTTTGTTATTAGATACACTAAAATAGGGAGAGAGACGAGCGGGATAGCAAGGAAAGTGAGTGAGACAAATCATGTATCACATATACATGCAAATTACACTAGACACATATATTTGTATGTATCTAATTTGATTTGCCTGTATCTAGAATACCATATACATATGATAGTACTGACGAGCGAGATGGAAGGAAGGCGAGAAAGACAAGCGAAATTTTTCTATGTAATTCCACATACATGTGAATCAACATGCATACAATGTACCTAAAACAAATTACACCTAATTTTAACCCATAAGTACCAAAAAAAATATTTAAAAGCTGTAAAATCATTCAAAAATGGGATCTATGAAATACTTTTAGCTAGCCACCTTTATTTACCATTACACGGAAAGCTTTTTTCTTCATCATCATAATCATAGATTCTCTTGACCCCCCAACCCCCACCCCCTCTTTTTTTAGCAGTACAAAAACACAGAATTGTGTAAGATTTCAAAGTACAATGCAAAATGCCAACTTTTACCCAAACTCACACACTTTCCCTCGTCCCCCAACAACCCAACCTGTCTACAGGACCCCCACGTGAAAAAAAACCCCACCCCCCTCATTTTTATTCTTTTTCCACATCGCCTTGCATCTCAATGAATCGTGGTGACAGCAAGACCATTCTGCCACTTACAATGCTCTTCACATTATCTCAACTATACAAAAATTAAGAGTCTTATCAATTCCAATCCTCCGAACAGTACCAATGAAGCGTCGGAGCTTGTTCATCTGTGAATAACAGAGTACTGCAAGATTCTTCGCCACTGAAAAAATTATGCTCCTCCAATTTCACAAACTGTGACGAACTAAAATCAACCTCATTAGTTAGAATAGATTTCGGATTCGATTCCAAGAATTGGAAACAATTCAATGAGGAATTAGAATCTGGGGATGATGATCCTGATCCTGATCCTGATCCTGACCCTGATCCCGACCCTGACTTAATCAAGAAAGCTTCGGAAGATGAAATGACAGCATTATCTTCGTTCAAGATTGCACTTGAATCACTATCTGATGAGCCATCTTTGAAATCAGTAAAAATAATTGAGGGATTCATAATTATTGTATCAAAGTTGAGCTCTGTATTAGAATTGTTGCATTGGTTGCTCTGTTCAGTTTCTTTGTCATCTGATTCGGATTCGAAAGCTTCTTCTTTAACAGCAATTTTGATTTCATTGTTTCCTCCTTGTAGCTTTGATTTTAGCTCATTAATCTACAATGTCAAAACAAAAAATCAGTACATTGTGACAATTCTAGTTAACTAGAACCAAAAAGGGCGCGAGAGGTTCATCTGAATAACATTGCATATATATAAGATCAAAAGTGAAGATTGAATTATTTTTTTTACTTTGTCACATGTTTTACCTTTTTACTTTGTCATTAGTGAAAAATAATATTATACATATAGAAAATAATATTGTGTATATAAGTCAATAACGCTTATCAAAATTTCTAATTTCACCACTACTTTTCTGTATTTTGAATCTCCTTAATTTCAGGTAAAAAATTTTATCTATAGTTTTCCTTTTGGAGAATTAAGTTAAATAGCCGCTCACTCAATCGCTTAAACTAAAGTCTAAAAGTAGTCATTATATGTATAATATGTGTATAGTTGTGTATAATCGATGCATAATCTATGTATATCGACTAAATAAAATAAACAATTAATTCGATCGATTACTTGTTTCTACTCAAACCATAGTAAAAACTTTGAATAATGTAAAAAAATGTACCTCTTTCAAGAGAGCTTCATTGTCATGTTGGATAGATTCATAATTATGTTTGAGTGAATCAAAATTAGCTTTAAGAACATTGTAATCTCTCTCCAATTGCTTTGTCTTCCACCGTGCACGGCGGTTTTGGAACCAAATCGCCACTTGACGCGGTTGAAGCCCTAATTCTTGAGCTAATTTCATTTTCCTTTCAGGTTCAAGTTTGTTATCGACTTCAAAATTCTTCTCCAATGCCTTCACTTGATCCACCCTCAACCGCCGCTTTTTCTCCGATCCGACACCGGATTCCTCCACACAGGTGGTGGCTTCATCATCATCTAAACCTTCTAACATGGATTGAAAGTCCCTTGAATAAACATGGTTGTTCCAATTGTTGTGTTCATCTAAAAAAAAACACAAGCACAAAAATAACATGAGAAGACATAACAAAAATGAAGGACTGGTCGAATGATAAGCACTCCTCACCTGTATGCTCCTAACAAGGGGTAAAAAAACGTAGATCGAAAATAATTTATGAATTTATGTGTTATGCATTGAAACTTGGCCTATAACAATATGTAATTCATCGTATGAGAAGTACATGCTATAATCGATTATATTTAATAGCGTAAAAATTATTTACACTATCATAGTAGAACATTATTTAGTAACAACAAAGTTCAACTTGATAACTAAAGTTTAGGAAGTGGATTAGGCACAATTCAATAATTTTAATTCGAACTCATATATAACTGTGGTTATACTAAAATTTCGAACTCATAAACTTCAAATTTTAGATCTGTGCCTCAGAATAAGTGCATATATAAAGAACTGAAGTGTAAAATACTATTCTTGATTCATCAAAACCAATATATTCCCCATGTTACATGGGGATTAGATATTGGACATGTTTTCAAGAATATAACAGAATTTCATAAAAACATAAATATAACTTTTTTTTTTTTTTAAAAAGTGAAAAATTCTATTATGTATTTAACCAAGTAAATTAAGCACCTGTAGTATTTTGACACATAGAGGTCAATGGTGCACCCAATGAATCATTGCTACGAACTCTCTTCATGATGATTTGCAAATTTTCTTTCTTAGAATTGAAAGTTCAATTATTATTATTTTTTGGGATCAAATAATACACCAGATTTCTCCTTTTCAATTAATTCCTCCACTTCTAAACCCATAGTAAGAAAAGAAAAAAAAGAGGAATTAAAAGGGCTAAATACACAATTTAATTATTTCACAAATAATTTTGTGAAAAGAAAATGTTGTGTGTACATATTTAGAAAGAGAAAAAAGTTGAAAGGAAGGGAAGAAAATGGAGAGAGGAAAATTAGAAATGAGTAGACAACACAGCTGGCTAAGCTTAATTTTTTCTCTCTTTAAATAAAACCAAATCTGGGGTCAGATGTAGGGTTAGAATCTGACTAAGGTTAGGTACACTTGCAGGGTGTGGGGGTGGGGGTGGGGGGCCAAATGAAATGAACTTGAAATTCAGTGCAAATGCAACTTGATTTGCAATGAACTCGACTTTTTCCTAGGAGATATTTTATTTTCCTCCTTTCAATAACAGTTGTCCACTATTGACTTGATACATATATTAAGAAGCAGTAAATGATCGGAATAACTTTTCCAAATCACTATTATTAAATATTAGTCATCTAACATTGAAAAATAAATAGTATTTAATAACAAGTGCACACCATGATAAATTATTGAGAAAATGGTTTGAAAAATACTCTAACTTTGGTCGAAATTGCTGTTACGATATCAAACTTTATGGAGGACCTTTTAGCTCCTGCACTATTTAATAGTGTATTTTAAAGGTATACATGTGTCCACGTGGACACATTAAAATTTATAATGATGCAATATTTATGATGTCCACGTGGACACATATATACCTTTAAAATACACTATTAAATAGTACAGAGGGGTAAAAGGTCTTTTTCAAAGTTCGGTATCGTAATAACAATTTCGGTCAAAGTTTGAATATATTTCAGACTTTTTTCCCTAAATTATTCATTGATTTTATAAACTGGATAAATATTATTGGAACCAATATTGGCTTGATTATCGAGAGAGATAGTTTGAGGCTTATCCTAAACCATCTCTTTACTTCATGAAGATATTTGATTCATTTTCTTTTGGTTTATTAATTGTGGGATTGAGAACTATTTTCTTAGTGAAATTGTTCTAGCTCTATATCGAATAGTTATTTTGTTGAGGCTAAGTTTATATATATATATATATATATATAATGTTAACGGTATAAAAAATATCGATACAATTAATATACTTCGAAAAGGTAATAGTAGGTAACTCTTTGAGTAACATTGATTTATGATTTCAATTGATGAGTAACATCGTAAATCAGAGATTTCAAATTTCGATTTTTAAGAATGAAGTCATTTTTTATAAGAAAAGTGAAACTTTTACGTACAAATTTAGTTAGTTAGACTCCTGGAAAACTTTAAAAAATAATAATCTTATAACAAATAAATTACATTAATGATGGCGAGGCTATACAACATATATGTGCCAATATAATTGTGCAACATATATTTACTAAGCATGTGATACACTTAACAAACGCATGAAATAATATATTTCACTATTATTGTGTATGTGGTATAATATATTATGTTATGTTTTGAAATTAATATGCTGCTACATTTGGTAATTAGAGGCAAAATTATAGCTATATAACAAAAATTCTCAAAAAAAATAAGGCGACCGGATAAGCCAATAAGGCTATAAGCTGTAATTTTTTTTTTCTTGATAAGTGGAATGAGAAGGGAACGGCTCGGCTTGTTAGAGGCTTGGACGGAGCCGATTAATTGAAGAAATCGGTGAAGCCCAATTTATCTCCTCGGCGTGGTCGGTGAGATTAATTGAAAAATGAATTAGCATAAAGGGAAAAAGGACAAATATATCCCCGAACTATCGTAAATGGTATGCAGATACCCTCCGTCATACTATTGGGACATTGATGCCCTTGCCGTCTAAAAACTAGAGCATATATGCCCTTCACTCTAATAGAAGACTAAATAGGGACACGTGGCACAATCTTCGATCCGATATTTAATTGGGGGATAAAATTATGACACGTGTATGTCCGTTAGTATAAAGGGTATTTATGCTCTAGTTTTTGGACGACAGAGGTATCAATGTCCCAAAAGTATGACGAAAGGTATCTGCATACCATTTACGATAGTTCGAGGTTATATTTGTCCTTTTTCCCTAATATAAAATGGCAAAAAATATTTGGATTATAAAAAAAAAAACAGAAAAAGAAAAGGCAACCCATGTGCTGCTCAACTGAACTGAATCAAATAAGCCAAAGAAAATTTGCAGGAGATTTATAGATAAGTTTGTTTTTTATTAGATTTTCTTGAAAATCATTTCATTTTTTTAAAAATAAAATGTATAATTGAATTCATTATATTTTTGAAAATATGGATAAATATAATCTTTATTGTAATTATAGTGCATATCAAGCTCAAAGATCCACATATAATTGGCACTGAAAAATGAAGGATATTCCATTCATCAAAGAGGGAAAGAGCATTATAGTTGCATATTTGATAAAATTCAATAATTTAAATTTAAATTTTGTATTATTTGCAATAAATTTTAAAGTGATAGAAAATAATTGCAATCATAAATAAAATATGAAGAAATATAGTTTTATTCATTAAGACTGTGAGTACAAATCTGTTGATCCCTTGATTCTTCTCTCATAAGATTTATCCGGGCCGTTAGTGACGTATTTCTCGAACTATGATCATTGATTTTGATCGAATATTTCATGAATTTGTGGAATATTCGAGATGTCTTTTCAAGGGAATATAGTACCTTTTATATAGGCATGAACTAAGGTTTAGGGTTGAGTACCATCCAAGAATCGTAGCTGGAATTGAACACACATTCATATTCAGTCCCAACTCGAATTAAAACGTCTCGTAGAGTCCCACAAAACTATAATGTCTACAGTATCATTTAACATGTATAAATAATCTAAGATCTAGAATACAATAAATAAAAATAATTGATGATGAGTCAAAACTCATACATGTATTAGTAATCCCTTGTTTGGTGCATTTTTTCATGCTATGTATAACTTGCATTGGTTATACACTCTATTGTGTATTGAGGAGTGCATTACTAATATCGTGGATTTCTAGGTATGAGTAATGCAAATGATTTAATACATGCATTAATATGATTAAAGAACCAATTACCCCTCAAAACTCAAAAGTACTTTTACATCTTTTCCACCATAATTGTGAATGATACTTTTGTAAATAAATATTTTTATACAATGCATACTATTTTTAATACACCAAATCAAACAATGCATAAGAAATAATCTATGCATAACTAATACAAGTATAATTAATACATGCATTACTAATACACTCTATTGGGTGTTATTTTTATACACTCTACCAAACGACCCAAAGTTTTTTTTTTTTTTTGGTTTTTCACTCATTATTTGGTACCCATATTTGAGTTCGATTTCACTCGTTGTTCGCTACATGTATTGGAGTCCGATTTCACTCGTACCCATATTGAAGTTCGACTAATTCAAATTTGTGATGGGTAGGAACCCATTTGAGGGATAGCGCTCCCTATCAATTTGAGACATCTAAATTAAGAAAGAAACAACTTTATCCACTACACCACATCCTTTTATGGGCCACCTTTCATTCTCAATACAATTAGGAAGATGATCAAGTTCTTGAGCCAAATAAATGTCCCTTTATTAAGACCAAAACTTCTCACTAAATCCGTCGAATATTTGAGTAATATTTTCAATTTAACTAAAAACAGACAATTCAATGTATAAAATATCTCACATTTATTTAGGATTTGGAGAAAGGACCTAGTTAATATAAACAATCAACTCTAACGTAAGCTTGTGACGTATAAGTATGGAGAGACAATATTACAATTATCCAAAAAAATTCATAACAAAGGTAAATTTTAGTAAGGCATGTTGGGCATTAATGATCAATGAATACATCCTCTGATTAACACACGTGCTTCTAAAACTCTCAGTAACAATAAATTTGAAATTTGAATATACTCTTTCCGTTTATATTTATTTGTCCAATATACTATTATAAGATGTCTAATAATCTTTGTTTCATTCATAAAATTAATAGATAATTTATCATGTTGTGTCTATTTTATTCTTACTACTCCATCCGTTCACTTTTAGTTGTCATGGTTTCTTTTTTTAGAGTCAAACGATAAAAAAATTTACTAACATTTTACGATGATATGCAAAAAATTGCAATTTATAGTACTTTTTGTATAGTTTTTGAATATTTTTTTTGTTTAAAATACCAAATTAATATAATCTAATTTAAATTTGAATATTAATCAAATTGACTTTCAAAAAGTACAATATGATAACTAAAAATGGATGAAGGAAGTATTGAATATTATTCATTTTTCAATGTTTAGATAACTTATATTTAATAAGGGAGATATAATTTTATAAATAAGAAGGATAATTTTATTAATTTTACTCCTTAAGATTTTTTGTAAAAAATCTTTACAAACTTGTTTGTACTTTCAATATAGAATTAATTTTAAAATCAAAATGGAAAAAATATAATCAATTCTATCAATTTAGTAAGGTAAACTGTCACTCCCTGAGCCTACACCCTGGGAGGAATTGGCACTCGAGAACCATTACTGGCCCCAAGCGAACCCTTGGCCTGGCTTACTTACTCAGCGGAAGACTTAACTCAACATAATTGTACCTTTAAAAGTAAACTGAAAACTCAAAGATAACTGAGAATGTATTAAAATAACATTCACTGGCCAAAGTGGCAACTCAAGTCTCAATATAATAGAATGAAAATGAAAAGACTAAAGAACTAACATTTGACTGTCTATGAAGTCCCTAACAACTGAGATGGACGTCGGGACAAGACCCACGACATTCTAATGAACTAAACATAATGAAAGCAATAAAAGGGATCCTCCGGAAGCAAGGAGGCTCACCAATAATTCTGAAGCTCAACTAGAATCAATGATGTGCTGGATGCTGATCCTGGTTACCTGTATCTGCATCATAAAAAGATGCAGGTCAACTGGCATCAATACATTGAATGTAGGGAAAAGGGACAAAAATACCCCCGAATTATCGTTAATGGTATATAAATATCCTCCGTCATACTTTTCGTTCACTAATACCCCTGCCGTTCAAAAATCAGTGCACATTTGCCCCTCTCACTAACAAAAAAGTTATTTGGTACACGTGGCACAATCCTACGGTCCTACTCGATTTGACCAATTATTTAACTTAAAATTCAAATACCCACCCCATTACCCTTTTAACCCACCCAATTTACCCATTACCCACACAAATAAACCCATTTTCTTTTAAGTCATCTTCTCTACCAATTAAAGAAATAAAATCTGATTAATTTTCCATACTCATTTAAAGTTGAGTTGACACCATAAGTTTCAAATCCAATAGTTTGTGCATCAGTAATTTTAGGATCATATTTACTCAACCACCATTAAGCCAAGCAGCAATCCCCAATGGCTGCCGCAAAACACCACTACCAGCATAGCAACAACAACAATTTGAGCTAAATTAGCACAGATCTCATCAGAAAAGCAGGAAGAGAAGAGAAGAGAAGTGTGGGGGCAAAAAGAGGTAAAAATTAGTGGGGAAGTGAGTGGAACACTGGGAATAGCAAGTGGGTCAACAAATTCTTGCAGAGAATATGTCGATTATATCTCAGAAATTTCGGTTGGTATGAGAAAACGGTGACTGAAAATTAACTCTTGCTGGCGTTTATTGTCGGAAGTTGAGGATTTAATCTAGTTGGTATTAGTTTTTCAATTCTTCCTTGAGTTTCACAGTGAGCTTTCATGGTGGTTGAGGCTGATTTTAATGAAAGTTCTTTCATGGTGGTTGAGGCCTGATTTTAATGAAAGTTCTAGACAAAAGAAGATGACTTAAGAAAATGGGTTTATTTGTGTGGGTAATAGGTAAATTGGGTGGGTTAAACGGGTAATGGGCGGGTATTTGAATTTTGGGTTAAATAAATTGATGTTGAGTTGTAGGATTGCGACACGTGTACTAAATAAGTCTTCCGTTAGTGGGAGGGGTAAATGTGCACTGATTTTTGAACGGCAGGGGTATTAATGAATGGAAAGTATAACGGAGGGTATTTATATACCATTAACGATTGTTCGGGGGTATATTTGTCCTTTTTCCCTTGAATGTATGAGCATGCGAGGGGAATACTAAAACAAAACATAAGCTTGAAAGGAACTGAAAGAACAAACTTGCTCTCAACTCAACTCAACTCAACTGAACTGAACTAATTTCAATATAAAACAGTATAAATAAATGCATTATAAAGAAAAGGTTTAAAACATGGATATCAACTATGTGTATTTAGAAATACAATAGTAACTCTGTATGTATGCAAAGATACCATATAAACTCTGGATGTATATGAAAATACAAATAACTTTGCGTATATAATAATACAAAATATTTCTGTGGGAGGTTCTCTAACCGACAACCATCACTTAAGAGTTATTGTGATGATACAACGTTTTACCTCACGCTGCCAGCGGCGTCCTATACCTTGCCGAGGGTATAAAACCTGACTACTAAGTAGATCCACTAGTCTATGCTAAAAAAATCTAAGGAATCATCTAAAAAGTATGACCCTTTTCTACCCATGATGACTACATGGTTTATGAAGGCTGAGAGTTGTCTGAACTCTCCCCCATATTGGTGCTCAATACTACTCCCAAAATATAATACTCTTGCTTAATTGTGAAAACATTTACTCTTTGGGAATACATAGTCCACATATACTTTTTTGAAGAAATGAACTTCAATCTTTACTCTTTACTCAACTCAAAACTCAAGTCTTAAAACAAGGTTAAAACATTTGTAAAAGACTTTTGGAAAACTCTATGAACTTCTCTTGACTTGACTCTTAACTTTCCTTGAATTGAATTATGAATTCAGGTTCATGATCTCATGTTATTGATGATTTCATGTTGTTTAGATGTACCTTAGGGTGTAGAAATCAACTAGGAAACATAGGTACGTTTTAAGGGAACTAGTACGGAAATAAGTGGGAAAAAGTAGAAGACCTGGCGTCCCTGGCGCTTTGAGTGGCGGGGGGTGCCAAATCCAAAACTTCAGACACTGGCTTGGGGAGCTTTGCCTGGCGCGGATCCCCAGAGGCCAAACTTCAGATCACTTTGTGGGGCGCTCTGAGTGGCGTGACACCCCACCCCTTTTTCCCAGATTTTTGACGAATTCTCTTGGTCGTTTTTCAACTCTAAATCCTCTAGATTCAATTGGGTCTTTCCCCAAACACTTAGATTCGACTACATAATCAAAATATGCAAGAATCTACTCAAAACGACATCTAATTTCATGAATTTAGATCAAGAACTTCTCAACAACTTCAACAATCAAGAACCCAATAGAAACTTCAAACAAATCTATCAAAAACTCAATTTCTATACTTTCAAGAACATAATTTCGTTGAATTAAATCATGGTTGGTGCGTGGGTGAACTAACCCAACGCTATGTGATCTCACATACCTCGTATTGATCAACCCTTGGCGAAATCCTCAAGCAAAACCTCAAGAACGATGAACTTTGGCTCTCTCCTCTTTTCTCCTCTTGCGTTCTTTCTCTAAAACCCTAGCGTGAAATCTTTGAGTGCGTAAACTGACCAAATTCAGTTTAGACTCCTAAGTAATTACCAAAAATGAAATAATTTAATTGGGTAGTGAAAAGATCATAATACCCTTTTAAAATCCAATTTTGACTTTCCTTACCTAGACAACCCAACTTCAAATGGACATATCTCCCTCATATGAACTTGAAATTGAGAAAACTCGGTGGTGTTGAAAAGATAATTCAAAGATCTTTCCTACGGTATCTTGTAGCACACCTAACTTATCTTACCTAACTCATCTTGAGCTAGGAGTTATGGTCGTTTGAAGTTGACTAAAAACCCATACTTAACATAACTTAATCAATATTCCAGAGTTTTTCATTCTTTTCAAAAAATGATTCTTTCTAATTCTAACTCTTTCACTTAGCGAGATGTTACATAAACGACTAATATAAAATGGGGGGAGTACCTATATATAGCTAATACTACCTCTGTTCATTTTTGCTTGTCCATTATTTTAAAAATAAATTATTTATCACTTTTAACATATAAAAAATGATCATAATTAATTTTTCTTATTTTTTTTTACTTTTAATATTAATTACTTATTCTTCAAATTATTTTTCAAGATTTAAAACTAAACATCAATTAATAAAAATAAAATAGTTATGTCAATTACTCCATCTGTCCAACAATAATTGTCTACTATTGACTTGACACATCTCTTAAGAAATAATAAATAATAGGATAATATTACCATTTTATCCTTTGAGTTTTAGTATATTTCATGTTTTGAGAAATGTGTTAGATGATAAACAATATTTAATAACAAGAGTAAAATAGACACAAAATGTAAATTATCTCTTGATTTTCTAAACTGGACAAGTATTGTTGGATAACTATTTTAAATATATTTGACAACTATTATTAAACAGAGGAAATATTATTTTCTTAATAAATATGTTAGATCGAGATATGATAAGTAAAAATAAACAGAGTATATAGTTGCACTCACAACTAAGGGTGTTCACGGGTTGGTTTGGATCGGTTATTGGTCAAAACCAAAACCAAACCAACTTAATCGGTTTTAAAATTATCAAAACCAAACCAAACCAAATATAATATACATTTATCGGTTTGGTGATTATCGGTTTCGGTTTGGTTTGGTTCGGTTATTCGGTTATTAACCATACACAAAAATAAAAG
>JAJOOE010009618.1:0-49514 GCA_036250405.1 Solanum raphanifolium | reverse complement strand
ATCTTATGTTAATATTTGTCTCGCTCTAATATCATTAGATGTTCTGGAAGTGCCACAATTGTATGTTAAGTTTAATTATTTAATCAACTTATATATATGTTTTTTACACTTGATTTTTTTTGTAGAATAAGGGGAAATCTGTTCTTTTATAATTGGTCGTGTGGTATAAAATTGGAGAAGATGATTAATTAAATTCATCAAAAATATTTTTTGAAGATGTAGATATTTGAATTATATAAATCTATCTATCACTTTAAATTATTATTTGTGTGGAGGAGGCGAAACAAAATTAGAGTAAAAAAGAGGGAAGAGAAAGAGCAAGATAAGAAGGGTTAGGGTGGATTTTAAATGGGACGGGCTAATGGGTATTAAATTGCGTGATTTTTCATGGTGAATATTGATGTGAACTGGTGACGTGACAAAAAAAAATTCACTTGGTGGCATTAGTTAAAGTTAGGGGTATTAATTGTGAGCCAACAAAAAAACAAACAGAGGGGTATTTTTGAGCCAAAACACAAACGAATAATATGTTTGTTCCATTTTAGCTAGTTAAGAGGTACTTTTGACCTTTTTCATTTTTAATTAAAAGTTTCCCTTTTAATTTAAAGGAGTGTTTTTTGTTCCTTCTAAGAAAGTTCTTCAATATACCCCTATTATTTTATGTTTTTGATAGCGCGCTAAGCTTAAATTTAAAAATATTTTTATTTTCCCCCTTAATTTCAAAGGAATAAATTTGAATCTACTTTAATGAATACTAGTCAAATATTATGTTTATTTTGGGTCAACTATAATGATCAATCAATTTATTCTTCTATTTAAACTTGTTTAGACAATGGAAAATTTTCATAATATTTTTAACAAAAACATATAATTAATGTTACAAATTAAGTGTCAAACTTGAAAGATAATGATGATAGCACCATTATTTTTCTTGGCCTACTATGCATAGATAGATTCAATTATTTATCAAAAATAATATTGTAAATAGTTCTTTTTAGGTAAACCTGTCTAAGATTGAAATCTAGTACATATAAGTTGATTAATATGTGCAACTGCATAACCTAAAGAGTGGAATATAACTTGACAATTGTGATGGAATTTGTATATGAGAAATGAATAAATCATCATGGTAATATATATATATATATATATATATATATATATATATAAAACTTCTTTTTTGACTTTTAAGATGCATTGATGCAGTTATTACGGTTCATACATCTTCAGAAGCAATGGAAATGCTCTCCAAAGGAGAGAAAAAAGTTGATGTGATTATAATCAGTGTTCATTCATCCAATTTGGATTCTTTTAAACTTTTGGCTCAAGCTGTGACCTTGGATATAATTTCACTATGTAAGTATTTATTCTATTCTTTCACTTATATATGACATCTACTGTGAGAAAAGGCAGTTATGTTTATAAATACACTATAAAAAACCGGCTACAAAATTTGCTATTAATATGTAATTAAACTCTTTAGAGCTAAAAGAATTTGGTACAATTCACTGTTAAATATGAGTAGCAATGAATATTTTGTTGTTTAGTGACATTAGTTATTTGTTATTAATGCGTATTATATTTAGTAAATGATAAGTTATTATTTTGTAACATAACTTTTATAGTGAATATTCTTGAAATTAAATATTCACATAGTGTTTAATACAATTAAATTTTAATTGTCAACTTCTTGAAATAATTATGCAGTTGTATGTGATGAATACAATGAACTCTTGGCAAAAAAGGCTTTGAAAGAAGGAACATGCCTTTTTGTACAAAGGCCACTAAATGAGGAAATTATGAAATACTTGTGGCAATTTGTATTGAGGAGAAAAATAGAAAGAGAGAAAGCGAAAAAAAGATCAGAAGATGGAGACAAGATGATTGTTAAAGATGTTGATACAAATAATATGGATGGAGATAATGAAGTATTATCTAAAGAAACAAATGATGTGGCTAATACTGAGGAACATAGAAATAATATTGATGAAGTTGAAGACAATATCACATCGAATGGAAAATACAAGAGGAGGAGAAGGAAGAACAATAGAAAAGATAGAAAAAAGGATAAGGTTATTAAGCAAAAGAACTGTGTAAAGTGGAATGCGGATCTTCATGCGAAATTCATGGAAAGTTTGGAACAATTAGGAGAAGGAAGTAAGTTTACTTTACAATTTATCAAAATTTCTTCTCAATTTATTTATACATAAAGATATGAACAATGAGAATTCATACTTACAACTAACATCATCTTGTTTGAAGTAAAGGTGTAATGATTGTTGTATTTACATTACCATGTATTGATTTAGAAAAAATATAGTTATTAAACTAAATTTATTTTCTTATGATATATGTAGGATGTTACCCAAAGGATATAGTGGAGGTTATGGATGTGTCTGGTCTTACAAGAATGCAGGTAGCGAGTCATTTACAGGTACCTACATCCTTAAAAATATTAAGTGGTTAATCATGTACCTTTTGTGTGTGTTTATCAAGTGAAAAGGCACTTGACAAAACAAAATATTTTTATAGTTATTTTCTCACGCTTGATTAGTAAAAAATATTTTGTTTGTAAAGATTTTTAATCAAACTCTTGTGTGAGAAGTTATTTATTCCACAACTATATTAATAATAATATTATATTATAAAAACATAAAATTATTAGTTTTATATTTTTCCCAATAGGAACTATTCAAACACTTTATTAATCTTAAGAACTGAATATTTTTTTAATGGGAAAATGCATAAGTACTCCCAACCTATGACCGAAATCTCAGAGACACACTTATACTATATTAAGGTCCTATTACCCCCCCCCCCCTCCCACCGAACTTATTTTATAAATAATTGTCTACCCCTTTTCAGCCTACGTGGCACTATCTTCAGGGCCCAGCGCGTGTTGACAATTTTTTTAAACTATCTGGTTGATAGTGCCACGTAGGCCGAAAAGGGGTAGAAAATTATTTATAAAATAAGTTTGGGGGATAATAGGACCTTAGTATAGTATAAGTGTGTCTCTAAGATTTTGGGCATAGGTTGAGGGGGTACTTGTGCATTTTCCCTTTTTTTATCAAAATACTCACCAATTAAAGAAAATTTGTGATAGACCTTAATTACTTTTTTTAGTGATAATATTAACTATTCATTTCAAATTAAATTGTTTTTTAGTGACTATTCAATGAAAGAATGATATTATCAATCATTAATTCGTTATTCTAAAATACTTTTATCGCTCACAAATTACAAAATGCCAAAAACATTTCTCATTAAAATTACTTTTGTCATCATGAAAATTGAATATATTCATGGTCTAACTCTCCTTTCATTTTCTTTTCTTCTAACACCACTCAGAAATGTCGTTTCAACAATTGGAAATCTCCAGAAGAGCACAAAAGTAACCGTCGTCTATCAGGCCAAGAATCTTTAAGTGAATCTCGACAAAAAAGTAGCAATAAAAAATATGGGACAATGCCCCGTCTTCAAAATAATATTCCTAATCAGATCCAAAGGGGACCAGAGTTTCCATTTTCAACTCTCAATACCAGCAACATTTTTGCCAGAGGGGTGAGTTCAATTCAAGAGAAACTCTATCCTCCACAATTTCAGGTTCAACCTCACTACCCCAACATTGACAATTCATTAAATGATCCATTTTTGTCTGTGCAAAATAATGTTGGCGGTGTGCTTCAACAACATCAGCATAGACCATTATTGGAAATGTTTGGTTCACTAAGGCTACAGGACCCAATTATAGGAAACATTACTCATAGGCCTGGCTCGGCATTTAACACTTGGAATCGTCATACTCAAAGTGAGTACAACTTGGACCTCAATGTAGCTCATAAAACAACACATTCAGGTAGCAAAATAATGCATGATATAGGTGTTGAAAATACGACTATTAATGACTACAACTTGAATGTGATTGCAGGAAATACAAACACAGATTCAGGTAGCACAATAATGTCTGATACTGATGCTGAAAATGCGACTAGTGACGAACTTGGAACAATAAATGCTAATTTTCAGCAACATCTTGCTGAACCAAATATGTCTTATCCGAGTAATATCGTGACAACATATAAGAGTGATATAGAAGGAAGTGATTCAAATGAGAAGGAAGATTGTGATGCATATTCTAATTTCAATAATATGGGTTATTTCTTCCAAAATCTTGGACCTCTAGGTGCTAACCTACCCAATTCATATGACAGTGAGTTTGATCAAGTTTATTCGGATGATTAGGTTAGTGCTTCAATCTAGTTATTTGATATTATATATATTTTTTGTTTGATTGTTGTTATTAGCTAAAACCAATATAAATTTAAAGCAATTTTTTAGATTTGATATCCATATAGAATGTGGGATTAAATTCCATTTTATTGGTGTTTCATTGGGATTACAATCTCTTATATCTTTTTTTTGAGTTAAATGACTCCTTGGCAAATTGAATATGTTTTGAAGAAATTTTTTCAATACTATGAAGTTAAGATTTGTGAAACAAATCAACTTTGGCCTAAAAGTGAACAAATCATTTTCTGCTTTTTTAAAAAAAAAAACATTTTCCCTAAAATTATATTTTGATCATTTGACACCGAATTATTTTTTAAGAAATAGTTTTTGTCAAATATGTAATATCTTATGGTTTACCTTAAATCTACTTATGCAGGTATGTTTCCAAGAACAACAAATTTTTTTGATGATTTGTCAATATGATGATCCAATGTTATCGAGACTATAAGTGACAATTCTTATAAGGGCTCTTTGCTATTACAAATTGTTTTCTTAAGTGAAAATTGCATTTTTTTATGGAGACTATTTTGTTTCAAATGGCTTGGGTTGTTGCAACTAATGGTATTTTATTTTTGTCTTTCCATTTGAAACTAATGATCATTATTAGATTACATGCTTTCGTTATTTTCATATTTGGGATTATACTTTTGTTTAGTATCAAATTCACTTATTGTGGCCTTCCATAACCTTTTGGTGTTGATTAATTAAATGTTATATGTGAGATCAATTATTCATGGGATTAATCTGATCTCAATTTAGCATAATATTTTGTGTACATTAACATTAATGAAATACGTTTTTTATTGCACTAATTAATTGGATTTGAGATAATCTCTATGGAGATTTTCTTCAAATTTTAACTGATCAATCATTTACATCACTATGATCACATCACAAATTAAGTAATACATTGAACATTTTTTTGTACTAATGATTGCTCACAACTTAAATTTTGTTATTTCAATATGAAGATCAACTTTGGCCTTGCAAATCTCTACATTCAATATTCGGAAAAGGATCAAAATTGCCCCTGAACTATGCGAAATAGACCACTTATACCCTTCGTTACATTTTGGAAACAAAAATGCCCATGTTGTTATCCTAAGAGACCACAAATACCCTCAAGAGTTAACACCCTAATTTTTTAGTGACATGGCAAGCCACGTGGGACTAATCCTTCCACCTAAGTGTTGTCAACTAGGATTCACCAAAAAAGAACCAAACCTTTAGCGGCGACAACAGCCGCCACAAAATCCCAAAATATTACCACTAAAGGTTATGAGTGATTTTTAATGGCGACTAAGGCTGCAACAACCATTTGCTAGTAAAATCTATTTTTTAAACAAAATAATATGATAATTAATTTTCGGTTGCAACCTAATTTTCTAAAATAAATAACTTGGAGTATTAACATTAAAAACATCCAATATTATTACGAAAATCATCAAAATTAATGGAGTACTACATAATGCATCATTGTACATTTTATACATTTACATATGATATAAAAATAAAACATATAGTGTCTTCAAACTCCTCCTTAATCAATATCATTTTTGGTTTTTTTTAAAAACAATGAAAAAAAACACAAAATCAGAATTTAATGTTAAAAAACCTTTAGTGACGAATTTATGGGCTTTTTGTGGCGACTATTGTCGCCGCTAAAGGTCTAATTCTTTTGTAGAGAATCCTAGTTAGCAACGCTTAGGTGGAAGGATTAGTCCCACGTGGCTTGCCATGTCACTAAAAAATTGGGGTGTTAACTCTTGAGGGTATTTGTGGGCTCTTAGGATAACGGCAGAGGCATTTTTTATCCCAAAATGTAACAAAGGGTATAAGTGGTCTATTTCGCATAATTCAGGGGCAATTTTGACCCTTTTCCGTTCAATATTTTATTTCACCCACACTCTAGCAATCGTGTTTATTGCTCTCACATTTCTCACCTGATGATCAATTTTGCTTGCTTAATTGAGCATTCACTCTTCACTTGAGCATTTCTTATTTGAGCACAACAACAACTCAAATGAACCGCCTATATTTATAGGTGATGAGGGAAATATCTAGTCGGAGTATTATTAATCTCTTCTAAAATATATCTAACTTCATTATTTTAGAATTAAACCTCTAGTTATTTTTGGAGTTGTTCTTTTTAGACTTCTCACTCTAGAACTTTTATTCTTAACTCTTCTTTAAACTTACTAGAATTTCTTGCATATTATAGAATCTTTATTCTCGTGAAGATTAACTCGATGATGACATTTTAAATAAAAATATTGTCAATGTAATTAGATGTAACATTATCTAGTCAGTTTCACTTGTTGTAGCAAGTAATTGTAATGATCCTCGGGGTTATTTCCTTATTAATGCCTTTTTTTAATCATTTAGAGAATTTGTATAATGACCCCAAGTCATTTATAACTTGTTGTGACTGACAGTTTAGTCACCTAGTCATTTGTTTGGATTTTGTGCAAGTGTTTGTATCTTGGGAGCTTCTAAAACTTGAACGGTTGACTTCGGTCAAAGGTTTAGGAAAACGACCTCAGAATACAATTCTAATGGTTTCTCAGCTTTGGAATATCGAGTTTGGTCTAGAAGGATCTTTGATGTAGATCACAAGCTCTTGGGCTCATCCCGAGCCCTATAGTGGAACTTGCCTTAAAATAGAGTTGGAGTGTGGGACATACTTTTTTATCGAGACAACCTCGATTGGAAGTTTTGAAATCTTGATTGAGTCCTAAATGCTAAATTTTGTGGGGTAGCGTATCTTGTTTGTGTGCACAGGGTTCCAAATAAATACTTAGCACCTCATCGAGAATTTCCAAGTTGGGCTAATCCAACTAATATGCATCAGCTGGTGTAGTCAAATTTTAGTCATCACATTCAGAGTCAGTAAGCCATGTTCGCAGAGACCAAGAGAGTTGGTTTCCAGGTTTGTGAGGCCTGGGCCGCGTTCACAAAGGATAGGCGAGTCATCTTGTGCAATTGCAGGTAGGGCTATGCATTCAGGAAGGCCTAGGCTGCTAAGCCTCTGCATTTATGTGACTTCCTCCACTTTCGTGAAGACCAGGTTGGTTACCTTCCACATTCGCGACACCTTTCTCCGTGATTTCGGAGATTAATTGTCTGGTTAGAACGTGTTGTTCATCTTGTATTCCTAAGATACTTAGAAAAGAACTTTGAAGAACTTGGTAAGAAACAACAAAGTTTAAAGAGTATTTTCAAACTAGAAAATAGAAAATAGAATTAGAAACAGATTAGAAACAATATAAAAATATTTTTCTCAGAGAAAGATAATCGAGCCCACTAAATGCACAATGTCCCCTTAAGGAAATTATTCCCCTCAAGTACCCGAGGTTAATGGAATATATTTTCCCAGGATAGAACGATCTTACTCACCGGTGTATCGATACCTAAAATCACGGTGTCAGCGAACCACTCAGCGGCAGTAAAGTACACTTAGAATACTAGATTTAGTAGTAGTAGAAAAAGTCCAGAGTTATCCGTTTAACTAAAATTAGAGGAAATCCCTCAATTTATAGAAAACAAAGGGTAGTGTGAAAAGGTTCTTATTGTGCCTTACTGGAAAGGTCACAAACCTTTGGAAAAGTCACAATCTTTCGGAAAGGTCACAACCTTTCATAAAAGTCACAACTTTTTATAAAAGTCACAACTTTTCATAAAAGTCGCAACTCTTCATAAAATTCACAACTCTTCATAAAAGTCACAACTTTTCATAAAAGTCACAACTCTTCATAAAAGTCGCAACTCTTCATTTTCCATTCACACCTTTAAAACCCAACAATCTCTCGCATGAATGGGGAATGACTCCAAGACAAAGAAACTTGGGACACTATTTTAGCTTGAAAATTTCGTCGGATTTCTGGGTAGAGGGATGGGGCGGTGCACCACCCAAAGCACCAAGATTATTGCACAATAGTTTTGGGCATGAACCTCATGTCAGCAGTGCGCCATGGGTCGCCTGGCCTATTTTCTTCCGTGTTTCATTCCGGACGTGTTTCTTTGAGTCGTGACTACGTATTCTTCTTTGTATTAGCTACTATAAACTTCATTCATCCTTCAGAGTTCCTACATGTTCAAATCATATGTCTTAGTTTACAATCAAAAACTAAAGTGAGTTTCAGAGAAAAGTTCAGGAGCTTTTATTGAGTTGAGTCGTTCATGTCAATATTTTTCCGCATGAACCCTAGTATTTGAGTATTCATTGAGCTATTGTTGAGAATCTTTTAAATTGGACAATTTTCTTAAATTGATTTTCTGAGAAAGTAAGGAGGAGTTTTGAGGATAGTTTAAAGAGACATTTTGAGTAAGGTTTAAGAGAACTATTGATTCCCAAATGTATTACTTTTACATTGAGAAAGAGGAACTTTGATTTCTAAATGAGTTTATGAAATCGGAGATACATCAGAGCATTACCTCTTTTAAGAGGTTATTTTGAGTAATTACCTCAACACAGAGAAAGAGTATGTTTTATGCATTTGAGCATGAGTATATTATTGGGAGTAGTATTGAGCACCGATATGGGGATGAGGTCATATTCCTCAAAATCCTCATAAATCATGTATGCCAATTTGGGTAAAAGGATCATACTTTTCAAATGAATACTTAGTGCCTTCGGGCAAAGCTTAGTGGATCCACTTAGTTGGGGTATTCTATACCCCGGCAAGGTATAAGACAGTTCTGGCAGGGTGGGCGAGATGTTGTATCATCACGTAGCTCATAGTGATGGCTGTCGGTTAGAGAATCTCCCAAATAGAGTTAAACGTGCATTTTTATTATATCACTTATTATGTTGAGTTTCAGAGATGAGTAAGTGTTTCTGTAAAGTTTTAAATGATTTCATTTCTTTAATCCTTTACATTTAGTTGAGTTATGTTTTATCTATTGCAGTTTTATCAGTTAGTTATTCAATTATATTACAACTCGCGCATTCAATGTACTGATGTCTTTTGACTTGCATATTTTATTGATGTATATACAGGTTCTTAAGATCCTCAATAAGAATCATTTAAGATCACTCCATCTGCTTGTCAGCTTTTAAGTAAGACCTCTTTGCTTCTGAAGGGACTCCAGTTTTATGAGTTGTTAGTAGTAGTTCCCTTCGGGAGTCGTGGGTCTTGTCCCAACACTCATCTTTGTATAGTAGAGGCTTCATAGATAGACAATTTGGAGAGTCTTTGAGTTTTAGATGTTTTATTTAAAACTTATGTTTCATACTCAGTATATTCAGCAGAGCTTTTGAGATTTAGTAAATTGTTTTTTAAATGTTGCTTTCAGTTTGATGATTATGTATGCTTGAGTTAGTCTTTCACTTGTAGTCATCCAAGATGAAGGTTTGCTAAGGATCAACAATGGTTCTCAAGTGTAGGCCACGTCCAATGTGTAGGCTCGGGCCGTGACAAAGATAATCAGAAAAGATAAAATCTAGAAACAAACATAGGCCAAAGCGGATATAAAGCAAGGCACCCAAGTATACCGAAAGTAAATTTAAGTACATCTAAATTAAACCTAACTGGACCTCATAAGACCAGCAGGTACACTTGTGTGCAAGTTACATAAAACCCCAATGGACCCCATAACCCCGACACATACACAGAATAGCTAAGTCTATAAGACAGAAAAGTAATCAAATCCAAGAACCAGTCAACTCTCAGCCCAGCTACCAAGAGTGACAATAAGCTCAACCAATCAACTCCCACCCCAGCTAGCAAGAGTGACAATCAAACCAAATCGCCCAACCATTCACTCCCAAGGGAGTCAGCCGCCTAGTTAGCAAGAGTTCCTCGGGGGTGTGTCAAATCCGTAGAGGATCTCACATATCTAAGTCACCCAGCCAGCTAGCCACTTCCGAAGACGTTAGCCGCCCAACTAGCAAAAGTGCCCGAGGGCATATCCACTCAGAAGAGGTTAGCCGCCCAACTAGCAAAAGTGCTCGAGGGCATATCCACTCAGAAGAGGATCTCAAGTAGGGTCCAAGCCTGGATCAACGTCTACTCCGACGATATCACAAAAAGGCTCAAATCCAGGAGCACTCCAATACCAAGAAAGCACATAATCTCCGGTAGTGCATCGGAGCCGCAAAAATAGGGAGAGGAGATAGAAAGTCTAAAGAGCAGCACAAATGCCTAATCTACTGCTCATACTATCAGACCCTGGTCTGATATTCCGGTCTACAAGGACCTAGTCTATCCAAACGACGTTGTCACAAGGTGCATGGGTCTAAGGAAACACTACTCTATCCTAGACTAAGGCCAAATCATTCTCCAAAACAAGTAATCAAATAAGTAAAACACATAGCATGCTATAACACCCATACAACCCCTATCATCATGGTACTACCCGCGGAACAGTAGTAATTAACCCTAAACCATGGTCTCTAGAAAGAAAAGAAGGAATAACTAGGTACTCGTCCCCAATTCACACTCATAATCATGCATTTACACATTCATGCTCATTCTAATTAGAAAGGAAGCGATAGCCTACCTGTAGGTCGATCGCGTGCGCTCCAAATCACAAGACTGGATCTTTTACCTTGTGAACAACATTTTAATGCTACCATACTATCAAAAATAGGATCACAACGTCAATACGTCCGCTTAGACACCAAAAATCACCCAAAATGGAGATAGACCAATTTTTAGAGTCAAACGGAAATCGTGGGATCCATGCCAGAAATTCTGGAATTGACTCCGTCAAAAGGTCCTAATCTATG
This sequence comes from Solanum raphanifolium, assembly GCA_036250405.1. Lineage (NCBI taxonomy): Eukaryota > Viridiplantae > Streptophyta > Magnoliopsida > Solanales > Solanaceae > Solanum > Solanum raphanifolium. The sequence goes on along the minus strand of JAJOOE010009618.1, from coordinate 38,491 downwards.
CCTTGAACTTATGTCCCAAAATAGAACATAATTCAAGGCTCGAAAATTAGCTAACACTCAACACAACGAAAACTCAAATTAACAAGAAAGGGTAGCAACTAAAAATGAAAATTCACCTCAAACAAAGGTCCATCAACGCAATCTGATCACTCTACCACGAAGTTTCAACGATCAAGGACCTAACAAGAAACGAGGGAGAAATCTCGTTTTCAAACTTAACCAAGTGAGTTGATCGCGTCTGTCTTTATTTTTAAAGACAGACCTCAGCTCTTCATCACAATCGCGAGAAGAATGGACACGATCGCAACTCATTAAGAGTCTGAACATCACGATCGCAGAGACCATACCTCGCGATCGCGATGACGAGGGAAGGCCAACCCCTTATCGCGATTGCGAAATTGGGCCACACGGTCACAAAACACTTAGGCCTAGACCTTCACAAATGCGACCAAGGGGAACACAATTGCGAAGAGCAATTAGGTCTGCACCAGCTGATGCATACAACTAGTTTGGCCAAGTTCCAAAACTCATCTGGGTGCTCCGAATACATTCAAAACCCCATGCACGAAAACGAGATATGCACCTCTACCAAAATTGACATTTCGGACTAAATGGAACCATAGAAACTCCCATCCAAGGTCGTTTCGATAAAAATTGGGTATCGCAATCAATTTCTATTTTAAGCCCAATTCCACAATATGCCTTAGAATTAGCTCGGAAGCCTTGGGACCTAAATGAAGGGTCGTTCTAGACCGAAATCAACATTCTAAACCTAACCGCGCTGATAGAATTCTCATTCGAGTTCGTTTACTCAGAATGTTGACTAAAGTCAAACTTAGGCTTCAATATGAAAGTTAAAATGCCTAATCGCACAGACTCGTCCTAAAAGCATCGAGAGTCATGTCAATTATAATACTAGCCTAAAATGACCCTTTTGGAGTTGATGGAATCATCAGAATTAGATTCTTAGGTCATCTTCCTGAACTTGTGATAAAAATGATTATTCAAGGTTCAAAAGCTCTCAAACACTAAAACTCACATAAAAACCAAACGAACGACTAGGTGACCGAACTGTCAATCTCAGCAAGTCATAAATGACTTAGGGTCACTACAAGAAAGCTCTAAATGAAAAATAGGAGGCATAAACATGAAAATAACTTGAATGTCATTATGAAGAATTACGGACATAATTCATGTAATACATCTGAACATAAAGCACTTACAAAGTTTAAGAATCTGATTCATCTGACAAGGTTCACAAAAAATGAATGATATAGATTTGAAAACGAGCCATACTCATTATGGAGATATTTGACATGAAACATATATATCTTGGTCATAAAATACTAATAGGACTACTATGCATTAAGTGATACAACTGATGGATTTCAAGCTTCCCAATTGCCACCATGCTCTTTAGGAATACTTCTCATCACTATCACTATCACAACTGAAAAATGATCACTAAATGAGCTTAGGGAGAAAGATCATAAGCACGATTCATTTAAGAAATCTAATATAAGGATATGCATGACATAACATTATTTCGTTAGCAATTGAGTGTAAATCATGAATTTGTGAGGCTGAGCATATTATGAGACATGAGTGCTTATATAAATAGATTCATATCATAAGACTGGTATTCATAATTTTATAGAGTAAGGTTGAGATCAATGGGCTAAAGTCTCGACCTCTTATTTTGAGAATTGAACATAGATGTGAATCTGTCTAAAGTGTATGATTATAGGTCATGTACATAATGTTGATATGCAAGACATTAACATGGTGTTATAATGACTAATATTTGAGGAATACGCTAGAGTACGAGTGGATTGACATATCACTTTAATTCTAATGGAACACATCACTTTCTGATTCTTTAACACTTGACTTGGTTCCTCATCTTATCATCTACCCTTTAGGTCTGAAACTGACACTTTAAGGCTATGGACCTATTTTGTCATCTCTAAACTAGTCTATATTCGCTTTACTCTAATACCCGGGAAATGCTAATCGCATGGCTACTGAGTTCTCCATGTATAGTAACTAAGATTCTTTCTTGATCTTCTTTGTGAGATGCTTATCTTAACCTCTTCCCGCTTCTATATAAGTCTTTCTATAATATTGTTACCCACATTGACCTATAAAGCCGCTTAATCTAACTATTAATAGTCTGACTTCTCTTTCTTAGCCCACTAACACTGTCCTTCTAAGTTCATATCTACCTAACTAGAGGAAACTTGAACATTATTTAAGTGGCTTATCATTGGCAATATATGATCCCTTCGACCAGACTCTTAAGGGTAATAAATAATGCTTAGACCAGTCTACTCCACATTGACAAATCAAATATACTATCGAGACAAACATGAAAAATCATTAACTTAATTAGAATTTTGTCTGACTACATAAAATCTTGGGTACACCTCTTAATGCTCTCGTTAGTCTAATAACTAAGTCACACTTCATTACTCTCATATAAGGGTCATAATACCACACTTGTACCACTCACATTAATTGCAAAGTAACACCTTAATTCCTTACCTATTTTATGTCAAACCTACTAGACCATATCTCAAAACCAACATTTTCACCCTCATGTTACCATTTTTTTTATCACGACACTCATCTCAAATTCAAGCTTGGTGTCTAGTACTAAACACATATATCATTATAATGGCTCACATATTATACTAACTTACAATTACTAGGTGAAATTAAGAAAAGACCTCATGATAAGTAGTCAATATTTATCTCTCAGTATACCTAGTTACATATTTTCATCACATTCCTTTTCAAAACCTAAGTACTATTTACTCATTCACTATACATCATTGCCTAAGTAGTTCTATATCACTATTAATATCATAGGGCTCTCCTTTAGAAGTTATAAGTTTGGCTTAGATATATCACCTCATGACTACTTTTTCCTTCTATTAAACACTTATACTTGATTTTCACTAACACAATGACACATCAACATAAACTCATTTCTAGTTAAAATATACTCTAACTCATCCTAACCAGTAACTATTCCTTTAACTTCTATCATGAAATCCATATAAAATTATTATTCCTTAGTCTACACTGTAACATCCGGCAATTTGATATTTACTATGAAGAAGCTGGAAATTGGGAATAGTCATTTTGGAAAGAATTCAAAAGTCTGGAAAATTTAGCTAAGTATGGAAAAAGTGAGTTTTTTGTCAACTTTGAGCAGTCATAACTCCTGGCTCAAGATGAGTTAGGTGTATTTACAGTTATGTTTGGAAAGCCCTTGGATTGATCTTTCCAACGCCGCCAAGTTTGCGCGATTCCAAGTTCGTATGAGTAAGTTATGCTCTTTCGAAGTTGGGATGTTGGTAAGGGAAGTTCATCCGAAAATTGTAAGGGTATTTTGGTCTTTTCCCTAACCAATTCTTTTGGTTATATTAAGGTGTTAGACTGATTTTAAATCAGTTTTTCCTTTTAAAAAAAAGTGAGAGTAAGGGTTTGAGAGAGAAGAGGAGAAGAAGAAACAAGGTTCGTGGATTTCGTCGGGTTGATCCCTAATAAGGTATGTGAGATCATAGTGTTGGGTTGGTTCATCCCCCACACGCCAAACTCGTTTTAAATTTCCGGGAAAAGATTTGGTTGTGTTTTGTTGAAGTCTTGTGGTTGTGTTGAAGTTATTGTTGATTTGAGACATGTTTTCGGTTGTGTTTTTGAGTTGAATCATTTGTGTATTAAGGGTTTTAATGATCCCAAGTGTTTGGGGAAAGAACCCTTGAAGTTAAGAGGGTTTAGAGTTGGTAACACGAAGGAGAAAAGTCGGACTGCTTAAATGAAAGAAGTCCGTGTCGCGGACTTGTTCCCACTGTGAACAAAAATCTGCTCCGCGTCGCGGACATGACGCGGACTCCACTGTTTTCAAAATTTAATTTCGTAATTTTTCTTAAGTTTAGCTGTCCTAAATCATTCCTAAACATCATGAGGTCTTTCCAAACACAAATCATAATCCTTGAATCCATAATTCAATTCAAGAAAGTTAGGATCAAAGTCAAGTTAAGTAAAGAGTATAGAGTTTCAAGTTAAGTAAAGAGTATAGAGTTTCAAGTCAAGTAAAGAGTATAAAGTTGAGTTCATTTCTCAAAAAGTTATTAGGGAACTAAGTATTCCCAAAGGAGTTATAAATGTTTTCACATTTAAGATGAGAGGAAACTGAGATTTCCAAAAGAGTTTTGAGCATGTGAGTACTATCTCTTTTAAGAAAAAGATGAGTTTTGCGAAAGAGTTTCTAAAACATGATTAGTATGACCATCGAGTATGTCATCAATGTTTAAAAAGTATGGTCTCGAGATATACCATCAATGTTTATGCAGTATGACTTCCCGAGTCATCAATGATCATATTAAAAATATGGTTTTGATATGTTCTTTTTAGAAAGAGTTTTCAAGGGCAATTACCTCTTTTAAGAGGGTAGTTTGAGCAATTATTTCAAACTAAAGAAAGATGTGTTTAAAACACTTATGAGCTAAGGTATTTTTGGGAGTAGTCTTGAGCACCGAATTGGGGACACGAGTTCATATTAACTCAACTCTCCATAAGAACCATGTAGCCAACATGGGATTTAACGGGTCATACTTTTTAGATGATCACGTAAAGTTAAGCTAGTGGATCCACTAAGTTAAAGTTAAAGTAAGGTCCTATATCACGGCAAGGTATAGGATGGTCCTTGGGCAACGTGAGGTAAAACGGTGTATTATCACTAGGGCTCATAGTGGTGGTTATCGGTTAGAGAAACCCTCACAGTAGAAATTGCATGGTTCCTCGAGGGGTTCTACTTAGTATGGATGGGAGTATGGGACTTCATTCATGCATTGCACAAGTAGACTTTGAGAGAAAGCATGGTATTTTTATGATATTATAAATATGATTTTTACGTCATGTTTTAAATAGTTTTACAAGCTTTATATACATTGCATGTGTCTTATTGCTTTTATTGAGTTCAATTATTCATGAGTCGAACAGAGCCAAGGTAAGTGTTCTTTTGTACTCCTTTCAAGCTTAAGTTGTTGTTTAGCGGTCCAGCTCACATACTCGTACATTCCATGTACTGATGCCAGTTGGCCTGCATCTTTTTATGATGCAGACGCATGTACCCAGGATCAGCATCCAGAACGCCGTTGATCCAGCTGAGCACTCCAGAGTCAGTGGTGAGCCTCCTTGTTTTCCGAAGGACTCGGTTATTTTGTTCCCTTAGTTTTGTTTTATCCGGATGCTGCGGGGTCTGTCCCAACATCCATCTCAGTATTTTAGAGGCTTCATAGACAGTCAGTCAGCTAGTATTGAGTCTCTCATCTATGTATTTATATAAGTATTCTATTTTTGAGACTCGAGTTGACTTTTTGGCCAGATTTTATCATTTAAGTTGTCTTATGACCTTTTATTGCATTGAGTTTTGTTGTTGAGTTAGGTTTCCGCTGAGTTAAGAAAGCCAGGCCAAGGGTTCGCTTGGGGGCCAACAATGGTCTTCGAGTGCCGGCCACGTCCAGGGTGTAGGCTCAGGGCGTGACATACACATAAAGGGAAAATTCCACATTAATGACTTACTAGGTATGTGACAACAACTCCACACTTTACTCAATAACTATCTCCATTTCTTAGGTTATTACACTTCTAAATATATGTACTTCTAACTTTAGACACTTATACTATTACTGGTTCATAATATCGCAAATCACATTATCTTTCGAGCAACAACACTATCCAAGCGCTTTAAAACACACTTCCATCTTAAAGGGATTCACCTAAAACAAGGTTTAGAGAAGAAAATTTGAGAGCATATTTTTGTTTTTAGCTCGAACGCACGATTTATATGAATAAGTGTGCATTTTTTCGAACAAATACACTTAAGCATACTAATGGGCTTCTCTGAAGCCTAGCTGTAGTCTCTTGACTTTCTAAAGAGTTTATCTGAGGGTAATCATCGATAATGATTTAGGCTTTGATATTTCAACCAACTTGAGTATGAAGGATAGTCGAATGGATTTGAGAAATGCACGAGTCTGAATAACTTTTTTATGACACAATTCTATTGCACAATCTAGAGTATGAAAGAATGAGAAACATCTCCTAAATGCGATGTAGTCGATAATAAGTGTAGTGCTCAACATATCCATAAGCAAAACTATACTAGACACAACTTCATAGACACCCTAAGACACTTGAACTCTCTACTCTGATAACAAGTTTGTCACTCCCCGAGCTTATACCCGGACATGGCCGACACTCAAAACAATTGCTCGTCTCAAGCGAACTCTTGGCATGACTGACTACAGAGAGGAAAACTATACATACATGCGAAAGCCTTATAATGTAGACAATATCACTAGTGGGTTGGGCCGTTACAAAATGGTATCAAAATCACTCATCTATTAGCTTTGTCAATGTGGACCAGAGTTTAATTAAGTTTAGAAAAATCTCAATAAGACAGGTTAAATCTCAGTGCTGAGTCTAGGCGAATCCCATACGGTGGGGCAAACCTCAACGAGGACGCTGAGTCTATAGAAGGGGGTGTATGTGACAACCGAGGTTAAGATTAGAATTCTCACATCAACAAAACATAGGAGAGATGTTATGTATATATGTAAGCAGACATTACCAACTAGTGATGCATTTTTAAGTTGTGTGGGCGTAGGCCCAAAATGGACAATATCACTAATGGGTTGGGCCATTACATTTGGTTGGTCATGTAATTATTTGGTCAGCATGTAATTAGGTGTAATTAGCATGGGGTAATTACACTCTCCAATTCTCAGTGAGGAACTATGAAGTGTTATTATTTTTATTTTTTGATTTAATTCAATCTTAAATTCTACTTATTTTAATTTTTTTTTTTATTTTTATCATTCTAAAAATGTCTTTTTTATTTTATACTATTTATATTTTATTTCCTTCTCATTCTTAGCATTTACTTCTTGTGATTTCTCCTATTATCTATTTTATTTATTTATTTATTTTATTAGCATAATTTTGTTTGTATTCTAATTTTTAAATTGAAGGAAAATTCTTGTTAAATAAGGTTATATATTTACTTTTTTATGTTCTTTTAAATCACATTTATTTACGTTATGTGGAAATTTGACATAAGAATATTACATTAAATTTCTTTTCGAATTTAGAACTTATGTTATATTTTCAATTATTGACTTGATATTTCATATTGCAAATCATTTATTTTTTAGTTAGATTTGATAGTTATCTTTTTATCAAATATTTTCATAATTTATGACATTAAATTTATAATATTAATCTTTTATAAACATATTTTATATAACATTCATAGAAATCTGATACTTTATTTTATTATTAATTTAAGGGAAAAGGGTCAAAATTACCCCTCAACTTAGTTTTATTGGTTGACTTTACCCTTACCGTTAAAAGCAAGTTATTTTTACCCCTGACGTCAATAAACTTAACAAATATACCCCTCCTTGGAGGGAAACCCCCAAATCAATTGAAATTACCCGATTTTAATTGAAATTATCCAATTTCTTTTTTAACTCAAACCAGAACCCAACCCACTAAACTAAACAAATTATCCCATTTCCAATCTTCTTCATCTCAGTGTTCTTGGCTAAGTACCCTAAAAACACTCGCAACCTTTATCATAGCTAACACATAAATTCTATATTGTCTAACAAAATCAATCGAAAAGACCTGATATTTATCTCCGAATTGTTTGTTGAAGGTTGCCTAGGCTAAACACTGCAGTCGTTCAATCACAGGATTTGCTACATACAAGAAATCAGTAATCATCAAATATCCGGTACTCATCAAATATGATGATATATTGGAAACATTTTGAACAAATAAAAAGATAGAGAAAAGAAAAACCTCCCCTCCATTGTAGCTTAAGCTTACGTGCACATACAAGAATCATGGAGGGCCACTGAATTGATTTACGAGCCAGGTAAAGAAGAATTAGATGTACTATTGGGTACACATTTAGGGGCAGCCTACTGACAACAAATCAAAAAGTAATTTGGTTGGTACCCAGAAATGGTTTTCTTCATTGGATTGAATGATGACGCGTAAATTGAAACTTCTCCATTTACTTTCTCTGTGGCTTGTTCTTTGCTGAACCCCACAACAGAGAGAGGCGGGATGTTGTTCAGCAAAAATAATATACTTGTTATACATTCAACAAACGAACTTTTTCAATTGATTTTGTTAGACAATGTAGGATTTATGTGTTAGCTATGATAAAGATTGTGAGTGCTCTTAGGATACTTAGCCATGAAGAAGATTGGAAATGGGTTAATTTGTTTAGTTTAGTGGGTTGGGTTCTGGTTCAGGTTAAAAAAGAAATTGGATAATTTCAATTAAAATCGGGTAATTTCAATTGATTTGGGGGTTTCTGTCTAAGGAGGGTATATGTTTTGTTAAGTTTATTGACGGCACAAATAAAAATAACTTGTTTTTAACGATAAGGGTAAAGTTAATTAATAAAACCAAGTTGAGAGGTAATTTTGACCCTATTTTCTTAAGTTAATTAATATATATACTAATTTAAATTACACCATTTCCAAACCTTTAGATGTTTGTTCCTCTTTTCTTTTTCAGTAGCAATATCTTGTTTTCCTTGGAATGCTGCCAATTAACTCTGCTTCCATTGTCACCCCTCTCAAGTTCTCCATTGTCACATTCTCATTTCCTCATTCGAACACCATCTCTATTCGTTGCAACGCCGCCTCTGATCCATCCTCCTCCTCCTCCTCTTTCAACTTCGTCGGTGCTGCTGATGCCGCTTCCGCCGGCAGAATTTCCAAAAAATCTCTAGGCACTTCTCCGGTGGAGAAGCGAACGGCGAGTAACACCAAAAATACGAAAATTAATGCCTGGGAAAAGCCTTGGTCGCGCAACCGAGAAAGCTACTTGGCCGATGATAGTGAACCTCTTCCTCTTCCCATGACTTATCCTGACATTTCTCCTGTTTCGCCCGACGAAATTGACCGTCGCCTTCACTGTGATCCCCAAATACAGGTCTTCATTTTGCTTTGTACTTTATATTTATTTGCCTTATTTTAGTCTAATGAGAAGAAATCACCCGGTTTTTTTTCCCTTTTTTTTATGCTGAGATTAATTTGAACCTGGTCTTCCATGATCCATTCAAGTTAGCAGGCTGCGCCTTTGGGTGAAACTAAAAATAGTGAACTATGATAAATATTAGACCCAAACTAGTTTGACATTGCAGCGTATTGATTAGTTGTCAATTTGAGTGAAGTGCACAGTTAGATTACCCAATAACAGTATGGTTTATCTCGTTGTTCTAGTTCAGACTATTGAGTTCTGAACTGACTTTCGGTTTTGTAATTTAAGTTCTTTTATGTATAAAATGGACGTTTTGGAACATTAATGCTTGTGTAGGGACTAAAGGAAAACATCTTCTGTAGAACAAAAGAACTACCTTTTGAGGCTTATATTGCAGTGCAGTTCAACATTTTGTCTCAACCCCAGTCCCCAAGGCTTTTGGTCAAGTGGTAAGAGCGTAGCATGTGATGTGTGGGTTAGGCACACGTCATAAACATAGACAAAAGCTTGGTATTTAAGTGGACAATGATAAAGGAGCGGGCCAATCATCAAGTTTCAAACCGTGTGCCAATGACCCTCAGGGATTTCTTGGTTACCAAAACAAGAAAAAGAAAAAGATCAGCACTTTGTCTGGTATCTTGTGGCACAAAGTTATTTATAGAGTTACTGACCATGATTGGTCAGTATACAGTCTAATCTGTTTCAAATTTTATCCACCACTAGACTACTAATAATATTGACAGGAATGAGTATGCTATTTGTTATCACAGGGTAATATCTTTGTCTACGTAAAGAAGATGTTTACAAGAGAACGCTAAAGATATTCACTGGTCTAGGTTTGTCATTTTTCTTTGGTCATTCTTATTTTTTGATGAAAGCCCTTTGGTCATTATTGCTACTTTAGGATTGCAAGGAAGTCGTCTATGAGTGGACTGGGAAATGTCGGAGTTGCCAAGGAACGGGATTTGTAAGTTACTACAACAAACGAGGGAAGGAGACCATCTGTAAATGCATACCTTGCCTTGGAATCGGTACAAGCACCTTACTCTTATTTCCTGTGTGCATTATATTTTCATGATCATTATTTGCCTTCTCTGTTTTTCTTTACTTTGAAAAGCGTGGAATGCATACTCATTCATTCAAGGCTTCTTTGTATACAGTAGTATGCAGGAAGCTTTATATTCTTATGTAGTATAAATTGTGAAAAGTACCTAAATATTAATTTCACGTCTATAAAAGCAGATGCATTAAAATGATGTTAACTTACCGTGTCTGAATACAATAACAACCACGTCTCAATTCCAAGCAAGTTGGGGGTGACTACAGTGGTGTAGCCAGAAATTTCTTCAAGAGTCTTCAAATTTTAAAGAAGTCAATAAAAAATATTGATGAATGGGTGCCCAAAATTTCTTAGTCAAACTACACAATATTTAGCTAAACCATAAAAATAGTGTAATAAACCTACAATTTTGTAACTAAAACTAACATGAGAGGTCAAACAAAAAATTCTACAATAGACATTCAATCGAAATTTATCATCACAATTGTATTTGATAAAATTTCATCTTTTTGAGTGTATTTATAATTATATACTCATTATAAATTAGTGTTCAGGGAAGTGTGAAGCGGAAAAGAGCGACAATGCACTGCTTTGGTTAAAGCGTGAAACACAATTTCTAAAGAAAAACAACCAAAATAAATAGAGACAATATATATAAGCAGAAGTTCTTATTAAAAGCTAGAAGATAGATATCGAAAAATCCTCCATAGATCATTGGACAAACAAATCAAATTTAATAATCTTTCAACATCTATTTCTTGTTCTTCTGAACTCTACTCTACTTTTACAAGATTGACAAAATCTTATATTTCTCTTTTATCATTGTATTGTTCATCATCTTCAACTTCATCAACACGGCTTGAAGTAGCTATCTCTTTTCCCCTCTTATGTAAACTTGAAGTATTTTCTCTCAAACCATAACAGTTCTCCTCAACTCTTGCCCCAGTAACAATACCTCGAGTGAAATTAGAATCTTTCTCAAAATTGCTTCATCTTCAAGACTTCAACATTCTCAACTCTAGTTAGCCATTCAATGACATCATCAGTATTGTCCAAGCTAATTGGACCAATTTCATTGCAAGCGTTGTCCCCGATGCTCTATGTTCTATTATATTTTATGAACACCATGTCATGTGGAGCTTTAGTGTTAGTCGATTCCTCTTCTTGGTATGAATCTAGAAACAAATATAGCAAGTAATTAGTAGGAATTTTTTTTTTTGAGACAAAGTAATTAGTAGGAATTAAGACAATTGTGATATAATATTGTTACCTCAATATACTAAATTTTGCTCGTAGTTCTTACATACTTAAATATGCTCCAATTTCTCACTCCCAGATAAGCTACAAGTTAGACATAATTTAATGGCGATCTTTTGTAACTCTGGAGTTTCTAAACCACAAAGCCTCCACCATTCAACTGTTAAAGTAGAACAACTGACACTAACTTCATGATAAGAGGGAGGCTTCATTTATGGACCACATTGGCCTATGACCTCAATAAATTCTCTAAAATTGTTGGAATAATTGGCATAATTTAGTGGGAGCCCTACTTCATACATCCATTGTAAAAAGGTCGCAACTATACGTTCCGTCAAAACTCTCTTGGCCATATCTTGCAAATTCTTTTTACCAAGAAGTGACCATCTATAGGACCTTTTCTACTAATGATTCATAACTTAAAGAGACTATTGCATTTGTAATTGTTTTTGTGATTTTGAAGGAAATGACAATAAACAACCTCATCTTTCATTTCTTCATCTTGATCACGATTAGTCACATTCAGTTTAAATATAGCATTGACGTTTTAGCTCTTTTTTTTCATCTACATATTTTTTAATTTCTTCCCTCACAATTTCCGGACATTTTGTACACTTTGCGATATTCCTAAAAGACCCAATCAAATGTTGTTTGTGACGAAAGATTCAGCCTCGAGTTATCTTGTCACAAGACAAACATATAAATTGCGACCCTATTGGTCTCACCTAATATTTTCCCATAGTTCCTAGTGGGTCACCCATTTTAATTGTTTGTAAGATTTAAGAAAAATCAAGTGAAACCAATGGGACCACAATTATATGTTTGTTTTGTGATAAAATAACTTAGACACTCTTTCGTCACAAACACCATCTTATTGGGTCTTCTAAGGATGTCTCAAAGTGTGAAACTTTCGTAGACTGTGAGGGAGAAATTAAAAATATGTCAATGAAAAAAGGACGTAAAGTGTCATGCTTTATTTCAATTGAATGTGGCTAATCTTGGTGATGATGAAGAAATGGAAGGAAGGTGATACGGTTGATTTGTCACTTCTTTCAATATCACACAAAAACAATCATTAAATGCAACAATCTTTTGATCAATCTGTAGAAATGAACATTGAGGATGACGAAATAGAAGGTTTATTACCTGCTTTAACATTTTCACCTGCATTATTGGTAACAACATTCTGTGCTCCAATCATCTTAATAGTGTTCCAAACCCAAAGAATATTTTGATAGAATTAGTAGACGAGTCGCTCGCGTCAATGGATTCAACAAATAGTTTCCTTTTGGAGAATTCACCGACACATCAGTGATCATTTTTACATTTCTTGTCGTCCATTTATCCAACATAATGGAAAATATGAATTTGTTTCATTTACCTGTTGATCCTCCATAACTTTTTTTGTCTCTTCCACTTCTTTGTTTAGTGAATTGACACTAATTTCATGACAAGCGGGAGGCTTCATTCCTGGACCACATTGGCTGACAACCTCTATGAATGCTCTAGAAATGTTGATATAATTGGCACAACTGAGGGGAAGCCTTGCTTCGTACATCCATTGTAAAAAGGTTGCAACTATATGTTCCATCAAAACTCTTTTGGCCATATCTTGCAAATTCCTCTTACCAAGAATTGACAATCTATAGGTCCTTTTCTACTAATGATCCATAACTTAAAGAGACTGTTGCATTTGTAATTGTTTTTGTGATTTTGAAGGAAATGACAAATAAACTACCTCATCTTTCATTTCATCATCTTCATCAAGATTAGTCACATTCAGTTTAAATATAGTCTTGATGTTTTATCTCTTTTTTTTCATCATCATATGTTTTAATTTCTTCCCTCACAATTATCCGGACATTTTGTACACTTTGCGATATTCCTAAAAGACCCAATCAAATGTTGTTTGTGACGAAAGATTCAGCCTCGAGTTATCTTGTCACATGACAAACATATAAATTGCAACCCTATTGATCTCACCTAATATTTTCCCATAGTTCCTAGTGGGTCACCTATTTTAATTGTTGTTAAGATTTAAGAAAAATCAAGTGAAACCAATGGGACCACAATTATATATTTGTTTTGTGATAAAATAACTCAGACACACTCTTTCATCACAAACACCATCTTATTGGGTCTTCCAAGGATGTCCCAAAGTGTATGAAAATTTTTAAGATTGTGAGGAAGAAATTAAAAGAATATGTCAATGAAAATAGGACCTAAAACATCATGCTTTATTTCAACCGAATGTGACTAATCTTGGTGATGATGAAGAAACGGAAGGATGGTGAAACGGTTGATTTGTCACTTCTTTCAATATCACAAAAACAATCATTAAATGGAACAATCTTTTCAAGTTATGGATCAATTGCTAGAAATGAACATTTAGGATGACGAAAAAGAAGGTTTATTACCTCTTTTAACATTTTCACTTGCATTATTTGTAACATCATTCTGTGCTCCAATCATCTTAATAGTGTTTCGAACCCATAGAATATTTTGATAGAATCAGTAGACGAGTCGCTCGCATCAATGAATTCAACAAATTAGTTTCCTTTTGGAGAATTCATCAACATGTTAATGATCATTTTTTCGGTTCTTGTCATCCATTTATCCAACATAATGGAATATATGAACTTGTTCCATTTACCCAATGATCCTCCATAACTTTTTTTGTCTCTTCCAGTTCTTTATTTAGATAACTGACACTAATTGCATGCCAAGTGGGAGGTTTCATTCCTGGACCACATTGGCTGACAAGCTCTATGAATGCTCTAGAAATGTCGGTACAATTGGCACAATTGAAGGGGAGGCCTGCTTCGTACATCCACCGTAAAAGGCCGCAACTATACGTTCCCTCAAAAGTCTCTTGGTCATATGTCGCAAATTCTTTTTAACATTTTTCCCAACATCCTCTCCTGGCTTCTGCTGGAAGTGACAATCTAATGGTCCCTCTCTACCGTTGATCCGTAACTTGAAGAGACTTGCATTTTGTTATTGTTTTTGTGATTTTAAAGCAATATACAAATCGACAACTTTATCTTTCTTTTCTTCTTCATCATCAAGATTAGTCACATTCGATTGAACTATAGCATGTCGTTTTCACTCCTTTTTTCCATCTACATATTTTTTAATTTCTTCTCTCACAATCTCTGGACATTTTGTACACTTTGAGACAATTTTAGAAGACCCAACTAGATGTTGTTTGTGACAAAATATTCTGCCTTGAGTTTTCTTGTCACAAAACTAATATATAACTGCGGTCCAATTGGTCTCACTTAATATTTTTCCATAGTTCCTATTGTTGTTAAGATTTAACAAAAATTAAGAGAGAAGAAAAGAGGAAAAAATGTTAGATTTGAAGAAAAGAGTAAAAAATGTCAACGAGACACCCTTAGCCTTTTTAGTTTGAAGAAGACAAGGGTAGGGACGGATGAAAAACACAGACTCGAACTAGTGAAACACTCCCCATCTTGAACACCCTTTATCGCTTGGCCGTATCTCAAATGTGTCGAGCTGTTCTAAACTAAAATATCTATTTGTTCAAAATGACATTTGAGCTACATACACATTATATTTTTTGGCGAAGAGTGTTCACTTGACCTCTTGACACACTGTAGCTCCGCCACTGGTTGAGTTTATGAGTATGGCCCTTCCAGAGGTTGGTTTCTGGAATGATTCTTAAGTCATTTAAATGTCACTTTGTTTGACTCCACCCTGGACCATTGAGGGAAAGGCCCTTTTCGAATTATATGGATCTTCTCCAGATTCCTTACCGGATTTTCTTTGGGAAGAACACAATCTGTGTCCCTATTTTTGGGAGTGAAGAATAGTTGTTTTAAATTTCAGTAACTTGAAAAGCAATAAGAAAATGATAACAGGAGACAGAAATCGGGAGTGGGATGAGAGAGATGTTTAGTGAATTTTTTGAGGTAGGAATAGCATGGTGAGGGAAAAAGTAGGAAGTTCTTAAAGGAGCTTACAGACCAAGTGATCATGAAGGAGTAAGAAGGCCTTTGATGGCAACAAAATCATTCCATATTCCTCCTTCACACTAATACTATTCTGGTTTCATATTGAATATGTTATACTCATAATGTTTAGTTGAGTTGTTGTACATATGCTGACAGCTGAGAAATGTGTTGTGATTTTGGCTCATCTTTTTTACTCTCTCCATATCAATATGTTTGTCCGGGTTTGACTCGGCACGAAGTTTGAAAAAGTAAAGAAGACTTTTGAATCTTATGATCTTATACTAAAGATATGTAGAATATACCAAAATACCCTTTAATCTTGTGGTTTTAAACATACCATGTTGGAAGTTAGAATTAAAGAGTTGCCAAAAAGGAAAGAGGCATATTTTTTGAAACGGACTAAAAAGAAAAGTAGGACAAACAAATTAAAACTGCGGGAGTTGTACTTTTAAGGTAGATTTTGAGAAGGTAAATAAGAACAGGAGCATTACACTCTATTTGGATCATTGTTACCCATTGTATTGTATTGTATCGTTACCATACCTACAATGTTTGTTTTGATTGTTACTTAAAATGTATTGTATTGTATTGTTAAATTTCGTTGTTACGTAACAATGAAAACCCCATTCTATGGAACAACCAATTTGGTGTGTTCCCATTGTTACTTAATTTCTTTTTTCAATTATATCCTTACATAATATTTCATAATACTATTTTACCCTTTACCCTATATTATTTAATTCTAGTCAAACTTCCTACCCTAGAATAATTAAGGATATTTTAGTAAATTTATAAATTATAATACAATACGATACAGTCAAACCAAACAATAAAAATGTTATTAAACAACAACAAACAATACAATCTAATCAAACATTGTATCTACCATACAGTACAATACAATAGAGTACAATACAATATAATACATTATGAAACAATGGGTAACAATGATCCAAACAGAGTGTTAAGGGGGTGTGCATTTAAGGTACAAAAATAAAGAGAGCAAAGATGCACTATTAAGGAAAACTAAAAATATGTCAGCAAATTAGTCAAGGTATTGCAATAATTGCACTTCCTTCACCCATGCAGTTAGATGGGATTTTCACATTAAATTTTCTGGTGGAATAAGAGTAAGTTTAGCAATCCTTAAAATAAATTAGTATTGTTATGAAATTGCATGACTAATTAAGCTAATTTCTTGTTTATTAAATTTTTAAGGTAAAATGTAGTTTCTCACTTTCTCTAGATATCACACTTACTGTAACCTCACTAGAAGGATTCATGACAAACAACAAGCTAATATAAGTCTAACCAAAAGAATGACCAAAGCTTCATGTGATTTTAGGTTTATCTTGCCCCTGCTTAGTACCTTCAATCATTATAGTGCTGCATGCACCTATACATCGGTGCACATGGAGATTTATGTAGGGCATGACCAATACTTGTCTCTTTGTACACATAAATTTTGTCAAGAACAAGTGCATTTTCTTCAACACCACTAGAAAAATTAAATAAAGAATTTTTACCTTCTTTTTTCCTTTATTTGCTTCTTCTGCTTTAGTACCAGCTTAAACGAGAAAGTAAAGAATGGATACAATTAGCTGACTGAAAAGAAGACAATTGACACTTCTGTATTTTCTTGAAGACTGGAACTCATATCCCTTTGATGAAAGTGAAGACGAAAGGTTCATTACAATTTCTCTCTCATGGTTTTTGTGAGTTAAAACTCTGTAAAAGGATGGATGTCAGTTATAAAATACCCCACAAGGTACGAGCCTCAGTTCTCTTGAGATCTTCAGATGTTCACTTTATGGACTAAAACAGAGTACATGACAGAAAGAAAATAATTGAGAAAGAGCAACGCTGAAGTGGCCAGTGACTTCTATAATTTGCAATCAGAGTGACAGGGCAACTACAGATTCTCATAGTGAGAACTCTTTCGAGTTTTTGACCAAAAACATCCCTATTGTATACGCACTACTTGGATTACATCCTTGAAATATACTTATGAACAAAAAGCATCCTTGTATTCTAAAGTGAACTGTTTTCATCCCTCCATTACTTTACCGCTACAAAACTAACGGACCCCCACAAAATCCCGTATATGACATGTGACATTTTCTTAAAACATCAGCCTGCTTCACCATTGTTGATTGGAAAGAAAAATTATGGGGACACAGTCAATTAGGAGAAAAGAGTTGCTATTTTCGTAACAAAGAAAATATTGCTGATTTGGAGTATATGGTATGAAGAACTATTTAGGGTTAATTTCTTATCGACTTAGGTCTCTACATACTCCAAAAGTATTTTTGTGGTTTTTGTATTTTCTGGCATGTTTTACCACTTTCTGCATTTCTGGAGTTTCAGATAATTTTCTTAAAAAATAGAATGTGGTTGAATAAGTTGTTACAGAACTTCTAAATTTGTTGGTGTGACTGAATCTTTTTTGGTGAATAATACTGGTGAAATGGATTTTAATATGGTCATGGTTATTTTTTAATTACTGTGTTTATGTTGCATTTCTGCAACATGTCCTAATTGTTCAACTTGGCCAGTAGCCTGTAGCTGTGAAATGGATGAGTTGGCCGGACTTTTTAATTAACAGTAACATTCTAGTACAATTTGAAAGATCATTCTATTGAAGCCTCATCTTCATCATGCTCAATTACAACTCAATAGTTATAAGGATCAGTTGAAAGCATGGTCGAAGTGGTTTAGCAGTGTTAGTTCCAACTTCAAGCATCTCTGAAGTCTTCTGTTTGTAGTTAAGGATCAGTGTGTATCTGGAATGGAGTTGCAAAGCTTGTAATTTTATTTTCGAATGTCACCTGCCCTGTCTGTGTCTTTTTAGGGTTCTGTTAGGTTTATTACCATGGGTAATGGCAGAACGAAACATGCTCATTTCCAAAAATGTGAAGGATGTTCTTTGTTTACAGTGATCCTTTAAAGATGTAGTCTCAGTAAGTGGTATACATTAGGGGTGTATTTGGCCAAAAACTCACTTTATATCAGTAAAGAAGTTTCAGCTTGTCCTCGAGATCGTGGAGCAATCTGTTTTTTTTTAACACAAAATCTTTGTCACTACAGGTTATGTGCAGAAGATTACAGCACGCAAGGATATCGATGTTATGGAGGACTTAGATAATGGAAAACCACCTTGACAGAAGTTAAATATCTAATGCACTTTTTTGTCTAACATTAGCAGACATTGATGATAGCTTTGAAGAGGCTTTTTTTCACTACTGAATCCTAGTATTCTTTAAGGTGCAAAGAGGTTGCAAGACTGACAATTTTTGGAGTCAGCTAAAAGAGATATGCCTCCATACTACATTCATAGTGCAAGCAACAAGTTCTTGAAGATCAAGGGCGGCGTTCTGGGAAGAATGATGATTATTTTTTATAAGTAAATGCTATTATTTCATTTATTCCCTTGATTATTTCATATACTTTTTATACATTGACGCTGGACTCGTGGTTGTTAATAAATCATTGATGTATGAAATCTGGTCTCCCTCTTGAAGCACCAGATTGTGTTCCCCTTTTATGGCCTCCTGACCATTCTGTTGTATAACATTTGTCTTGCCTGCTGATCATTTTAATAGTAACGATAAGTGTGTTACTGAAAAATGCTCAGTAATTTAAGGGCACTAATTTTTATAGATTATTGTTGTTACTTGTTTTCTTGACCAAATAATTATTAAAGAGGGTAAATATTACTGCAAACAAAATAAGTATAAAGAGGAATAGCACTGTGTGAATTGTCATAATATTTTCTTTTGGTTTCCCCAATTAATATGGCAATCTCCCTTGTGGCATGACATTAATAATGGCTACAAAGAGGCTCCGTCCTCGTATACAGCATGATCTCTGCAGATGAGCTTTTCTGTAAAGGTAAATTGTTGTCCTCCAGGGAAAATTAAAAACTACTACTACTGTTAAAGATGAACACCTTGATGATGATGACATTTTTCCATAAATGGGAAAGAGGATGATGAGAAGCTGGACACAACGTTTGGGGTTGAATAGATCTCACATTTTGCAACACAAAGCTGATAAAAGTGATAGAATAGATGAAATAAAGACACCACCAATTTTTTCTGAATTTTGTTGCTTAGCTACAAAATTTGTCTGCATGACACTAATTCCTTAGAAAAATTAACTTTAAGGTTTCTTAAATTTTGTGTCAAATCAAACAACAAAACATTAAAAAATGAGACGGAAGGAGTATATAATATGATCCAATAGGTTAGAGGCATTTTTTTTTTACCCTTTTTCCATTAAAAAAAAGGAAGAGGTTTACTCCCATCACCATCCATCCACCCCACACACAGAAAGAAGTTTTTGCATTTGTCATTACATGTAACCTCTGAACTACACTACAATTGAGCAGATAGAACCATCCTGCTAGGGAAAATTCCCAAACTACACTACTTTGGGAGGTTAAGCATGTCAATTCAAGGTTAAATGTTTGTAGCTTTCTCCCTTTCTTTTTCCTTGAAAATGTAAAAAAGTGAGAATTTTCCACCAAAAATTAGACTGCCTCCTTGTAATAATCAAATCCTCACTCAACAGAATAACAGTTTACACTGCAAAAATTCGTAACCAGAATGTAGACAATGGGTAGGTTGTAGGGATAATGAGCATAACGCTATTGGCTCACAACAACCTGCTGTCGAGACTCACTGTTTTTTCACGTGATCGGTGATCCTAAACAAATATGGCTTCAAACTTTGCACATGGGTGGCTTTCGATGTGATCCCTAAAATCAGTGTCTCCTTTGAATGTGAAGTTGTACAATGCCTGTCGCTGTGTCATGCCAAGAGGATGTAATCTGTAGAGTTTTAGTTCATCTCCTCCGCGTAGTATTTCAGGTCTTTCTTCTTTCCAAATGGGAACATGCTTTAGAGATTTGAACTTTGACACTACTGCAGATTCAAAAGCCTCCAACGACAAATTAGATGACCTGCAAAGGTTCCAGTAATGACGTTGATTGAAATATTACATCAATAGTTAGGTAAGCTGTAAGAAAGAGACATGAAAACAGTTGTACATGCTCAGCTGGACAAAGGAAAAGTGCAAGAGAGAATTCACATAATGACAACTGTTTCCAAATTTCTTTTTCAAGGTCCAATCCCCCAAACTTTAACATGCTAATGATCCAGCTAGTGGCATAATTAGCGGGAACCAAACACCATTTACCAAATATTTTCTGGAACTTCGCTGCTTCATTCTATATATCAACTCAATCAAGAAATGAATAAGACTAGTCATACGTCGATACTATGATACATACTAGACATCTAA
This sequence comes from Solanum raphanifolium, assembly GCA_036250405.1. Taxonomy (NCBI): domain Eukaryota; kingdom Viridiplantae; phylum Streptophyta; class Magnoliopsida; order Solanales; family Solanaceae; genus Solanum; species Solanum raphanifolium. The sequence goes on along the minus strand of JAJOOE010009618.1, from coordinate 17,818 downwards.
GAGCAGCTTTGCGGTAGCTTTACTCTCATTAGTGGAGAAATGAGAAGTTATTGGTCTCACAAGTGATAGTACATATCGAAACCTGCCACACCACTACCAAAGCTCCAAAACATGGCGCCCACAATACTAACCAGTTGGGCTTTATTGGATAGTCTGAATAATTAAAAAGGTAAGGGGCCAAATATACCCTTAATACATATTGGATATAGAGTAATTTTACCCTTCGTTTCAAGAGTGTCTTGTTTGTAACCCTGCCGTTTGCTAAATGCCTCAAATTTGCCATTATTGGCTAACAGAAACCGTTTTCCCTATTAAAAGTTACTCCCTCCATCTCACTTTATGTGGCACCCTTTCCTTTTTAGTCCGTCCCAAAAAGAGTGTCCCCTAACTATAATTAGAAACAATTTAACTTTAAGATTCCCTTTTACTCTTAATGAAATGATCTACAACCATACATATATCTAAGCATTGCTTTAGACCACAAGTTTCAGAAGTTCCTTTTTTTTCTTAAACACCGTGTCAAGTCAAACGGTGTCACATAAAATGTGACGGAAGGAGCACAATTTATGCTTTTAAAACAAAAGAAATGCCACCTGTTATTAATCAAACCGCACCCTTCACCATTTTAAAGCACCATGTATAATATATAGCTAATTTTGAACTACCACGTATATAAGGGCAAATATTAAACTCCCACATTTAATATTAGGGTAAATATGACCCCTGGAAAGCAATTCTAACCACCCTATACCTTTAAGTTCTGCACCATAAACTCAACTTTCACAACACTCCTATTTCATTCCCAACAACACTTTTTGGCACTTAGATGGTACATACTAACCATATAAACGGAACCAATTTCATGTCACCTACAATGTCTTTATATCACATAAGGTTGACTAAGAAGCAAACTACCCCAAAAAACATACACGTCAATTTTACCAACAAAATGTCATTTTGAATGCCATATATTACATAATATTGACTAGAAAGTTGAAATCATCACTCATGCTACAATGGTTAGACAAAACAATGCAACCCATTAATGACTTAGTGAAAAAACACTCAAATTTTGAGACATTTCCTCAAAGAATCAGAGAGGACATTGATGAAAATGCACTTATATATATATATATATTATGCTAGTTATAGTCATGGCAGAAAATACCTTAGGAAAATGGACTCCATCTCAAACCTCCCCCTTTCACGTACATATACATGATATACAGTTTCTGAATCTCTGGTACATTTGCAGGGACGTTTCTTAAATTTTGGATTCTGCTCTTCTCTCTCCCGAATACTTGTTGCTAAGAAGATACACAAACGACACGAAGAGTGAACTGCTGCCATGTCAACCAGGGCTTTGAAAGAATCAGATGGGCCCTCAACCTTCCACCTATATAATCAAAACAAGTCATTTGTTAGCCACAACCAGGAAATTTAAGAAACCTTTTATAAATTTTGTAAGGAAAGGGTCAATCACAACTCCCAGCAAGCCTAAGGGGAGCGGCGGCAGACTGAGACTCAATTCATCCCTATTCAGGAGTTCTAATTAGTCCAAAATAATATATCACTACGTCGAAAACTAGGATAAGGTAGTAAAAGTTACTCCCTCCGTTTCACAAAGAATGACCTAGTTTGACTTGACACGGAATTTAAGAAAATAAAGAAGACTTTTGAATCTTGTGGTCCTAAATTAAAGTTATGTCAAATGTACAAAATTGCCCTTTAATCTTGTGGCCTTAAACATGCCACGTGGAAATCTGAAATTAAAATGTTACCAAAAAAAGAAAGAGGTCATTCTTTTTGAAACAGACTAAAAAGGAAAGGAGGTCATTCTTTTTGAAACGGAGGGAGTATGTAACTATAGAGACAAGCCTTTGTTACTTTCTTAGTGCAAAGATATTGAAAAAGTATAGAAAGATGTTGGAAAAAAGTTTTTCTTTGAGAGCGGATAAATCTTCAAGATAACCAAAAAAAAGTTAATTTAGGATAGAAAAAAAAGACTTATAATCAAGAGGAACGCCAATCAAATAAGAATTTGATGCAAGAAGAGCACCACTTTTTGAGCATACCTTAACAACTTATTATATGCACTAGGATTTGCTGCAAGGTACTTCATAGTATTGGCAACGGTTTCAGCATCTTTCAGCTCTTTAATGTGTAAAAGTGAATTATTAGAAGGAGCAAAATCTTGGATGTTTGGAGCACCAATCACCACAGGGATTGATCCTGCAAGTTTATTCGAACTTGCTTTGATCAGCACCATAGAGTTGAGCATCATAAATCTTAATTCCGAAGTAGTAATTTGTGAAAAATCATAAACACAGGAAGACAAAAGAAAATGATTAAACCAAGATAATTCATGTAAAATCATTTCAACAAAATTTCTAAAACTTCTCAAAATGAGCAAGAGCTGAGCATCTGTGCGCTGTACCAGAATATGCAAATCGAGATACAAAACATATTTGAAGTACCAAAAGGTACTCATATGTTAACGTTTTTTTGCAACATTTGTTCTTCATGGCACACTTTAAAGCTAATATCTTCATGGTCTTTTGTGACAAATATTGCATTGCAGAAAAACAAAAAAAAAATGCATCAATATAGAGGGATGGGGGCTTTCGAGATAATAATAGATACATTGGAAACTAAGTGAACAAATCAGAATAAAAGTTAACAGTCAAGAGTTAATACCAGCAACCAGAGACTGGAAGAATTTTTCAGTGACATAATCCTCCTCATTAGAATTCTCAAAAGCGAAGCTAAATTTAAAGCGCTTGAGAGTTTCCACTTTGTCCACTGCCACAAAATTGAGAACAAAGAGGATAAGTGAGAGTTAACAGGCTACAATGTAAAATTAAGCTTACATGCATGCATGAAGATGTTCTGGATCCAAATATTAGATTTATCCAAACTACCTAATCTTTCCAACAAATCAAGGTATAGCTTCCCATTATGACTTTACAAGAAAAGGTTTGCTTTTCAACTCTTTTCTTATAACTGAAAAGACCCTCAATGGTCAATAGCGCAAGATTTGAACCTAGTAGATAACAAGTTGGACCCTCTACTCTTCTCCACTTAAATACCAGATTTTTATCTATATGAAGACCCAAACTGTGATGTGCATCTAACCCAAGCATCATGCACTGCACTCTTACCACTAGTCTAAAGCTTTGGGGCCATCTTATTTTCAATTCTATTCGAATGAGTTGCAAAGCAGAATTCTTTTTATGCGTACACTTGGTTTAATTTACAGGAGATGTCTGCTTTTCAACTCTATTCTAATGAATTACTTCCTCCGTTTAAAAAAGAATGACCTACTTTCCTTTTTAATCTGTTTCAAAAAGAATGATCCCTTTCTTTTATTTGGCAATACTTTTATTTCAGCTTTTCACATGCATGTTTAAGGCCACAAGATTAAAGGACATTTTGGTACATTTGACATAACTTTAATTTAGGACCACAAAATTGAAAAGTTTACTTTATTTTCTTAAACTTCATGCCAAGTCAAATTAGACCATTCTTTCAAATGAAGGGAGTACATACTAAATGTGCAGTTAACCCACATGCATGTGTAATCATATTTGACATTTAAATATAAAAAGTTTATCCCAGCTACCTTTTTCCTTAAATGTTTCTTTTCTAAAGAATCAAGGTCTAGCTTCTTAGCAATGAATTTACAAAAAGATGTCTATGTGCAACTCTATGCTACTGGGTTGCAAGATAATAAGTGTTCAAAAGGTAACATAATATCATAAAAATAATCTGTCCACAAAATGATATCTTAAGACTGGCAAAATATATTTGGAAAGTCACCTTGTAACTGGATTTGGGTGTCATTACACAATTTAAGTATGTTTTTCTGACCAAGTAATCCAAGTAATCACTTGAACAGCATGTAACTGGGTGTAATTGAATTAGGGGAGTAAGTACATTCCTCAATTCTCAAGGGCGTTGAAAATTGTTGGTAATTACATGCAAGGGCGGAGCTATAGCCAACCCAGGGTGATCAACTGGACACCCTTCGTGAAAAATTGTGCTGTATATATATGTCAAATTTTGCATTTAAAGGATATATATTTAAAGTTGGACAACCTTGACAAAAGCTACACCATTGGCGCAGTGATAATGGGTGTCTATTTGAATCAAGAAGTTTCGGGGTCCGAATCTCAAATAGCACAATGCTTTTTTTGTTTTATTTTGACAGTCACACACCATTATTCTTGGACACCTTTGATAAAATTTCTGGCTCCGCTACTTATTACATGGTGTAGTTACTATGTTATTTTTTTTTTTAAATCCTTGTTTATTTTAATTTTATTTTTTTTCTCTTACTTAATTTATTTTATTTCTATTATTTTTACCTTACGATTTTTTTTTATTTTTTACAAATATATTATTCTTTTTAGATTAATTACCTTTCATTTCTTTACTTATCATTTCTCAACCTCTACTTGTTGTGCTACCATGTAATTTCTCTTCTTTTTTTTTCGTTGAGAAGGTAATGTTAATTTCTCAAAAGGCTCAAATATGTCATTAAACTTTTAGAAAAACTCATTTATGTCATCCGTTAAAAGTTTGGTTCATCTATGCCATTGCTATTAAAGAAAAGGCTCATCCATGCCATTTTTTAACTCCGGTTTTGCAAAACCATATTTTGCACCCCAAACAATGTTTAACACTTTTCAATTGGAATTTTTGGATCAAATGTACTATTTTTGCTTCTTCTTCCTTAAGAAGACCCAGAACACGAGAAGAACATAAAGAACTCCCAAATTTTCAACATCTTCAATTCTTCACGAAATCATCTCAAATTTTCGGCTACATCATCAATTTCTTTTAAAAAAAACAAAATTCTAAAATCATTTTTAGAGTTTAAGAAATTCACCCGTATTTTTAAAAAAAAAATCCAAAAAAAACCAAAATCAGTCCCAATTTTTCAAAAATTTACTTTGATTCGTGGTTTTGTAGTTGTTTTTTACATTAGATCTTTGTTCCCTAGTGTTTTTGAGTCTATGTTTAAAATTTCAAATGATTTGAAGTTGTGGAGAAAATTCTACCATTAAAGAATGTTGAATTTTTGAAATTTTGAAGAAATTTCAAGTGGGTCTTGTTGAGTTAAGTTGAATTCAAGCTCAAAAGATATTGAATTTTGGTATCTAGCTTGGAGGGAAACTACTCTTGAAATTTGAGAGGTGATTTCGTGAAGAATTGAAGAAGTTTGAAATTTGAGAATTGTTAAAAATCTTTGTGTTGTTGGTGTTCTTAAGAAAGAAGAAGCAAAAAGAGTATATTTGATCCAAAAACTCTAATTGGAAAGTGTTAAAAGTTGTTTGGGATGTAAAACATGATTTTGCAAAATCGGAGTTAAAAAAAAGGCATGGATGAGCCTTTTCTTTAACAGCAATGGCATATATGAGCCAAGCTTTTAAAGGATGGCATAAATGAGCCTTTTCTAAAAGTTCGATGACATATTTGAGCCTTTTCTCCTTTTCTCAGATTTTGTTTGTTTATTTTTCTCATTTTGTTTAGCTATGTTATTATTCAAATTTTTGAAACTATACCTCCTAATCTTAAAAAGAATCAGTCATCTGCAAACTTGTGTTATAATGAATGATGATATTAAAGTTGAATTTCATTATTGAATGAGGTTATAGACAAACTTGACTTATATTGAATGATGTCGATGTCAACACTGATAAATTACTTTTTATCAATTATTTGAACAATGTTACAAAATTATGGTTCCAAATATTTTTTTAAAAATACATGCAATCCATGATATTCTTCCAAAATGTGTGCTTATTTAGAAATTTTTATTGATAAATTAAAATATTATTTATTTGAAGTTTATAGACTTTTTTATAATATTAGTTATCAATCTATAATTATATAATAATACATTCTTAAAAAATAATATGTATCTATACTTATTATAGATAATTTAGTAATATTTCTTATATAGACATATATTTTTCAAAAATAATAAATGTTTAATTTTGATAATAATTAATTTTTATTTTTAAAAATTAAAGCATCGAACTATGTAATTATACCTGCATAGCAAAATATTATGTTTGTAATTACACTATATGGTTTATGACAAACAAACAAGTGTTTGTTTGTTTACAAGTTAGCTTTCCAAAAGACCTTTAGGGTGTGTTTGGAATGCCCCCAGGTGGAATTGGTGTAATTACCAGCCTAGTAATTACACTGGCTAGTAATTACATTGACCTGTTTGTTAGCCACAGTGTAATTACAATGTAATTACACATGTCCTGTTTGGATGCACAATTGCAATCATAAAATTATATTCAATTTTAAAATAAAAGTTAATTATTAAAAATTAAAAAAAATTATTAGACAATTAAGGGCCTTTATAAATGATATTAAATTGAATATATAAGATATATATTGTCTTTTAAGAATATATTAACTAATAAGCATATGTTCTTAACTAATGTTATAAAAAATAATTGATTTATACTTTTCAATTTAGTATAGTTTAATCAATTAATCATAAAAACTAAAAGTACAAAATTTCTATGAACATTAAGAAATGCATGTTTGACAAAAAGATTAATATTATAAATATCATGCCATAAAATTATAAAACATTTGACAAAAAGATACTCTATCAAGTCTAACTTTAAAAATATAGCTCGCAATGTAAAACATCGAGTCAAAACTCCCTAAAACAAATGAAATTGAAAATACAACATAAGTTATAAATTCAAAACAAAAATTTAACATAATACTCTTATGTCAAATTTCAACATAAATTTGATTTAAAAGAAAAGAAAAATGTAAGTCCATAACTTTACTCAATAACGGATTCTACTTTAATTTTGAAAATTAGAATACTAGTAAAATTATACTAATTATCTTTTTAAAATAATACAAAAAATTGCATGAAATCACATGAAGTAAAGGTAGATAATGAGAAGAAAATGAAATATAAACAATATTAAATAAAAATAAAATATTTTCAAAAAACATTAGAAAAATAAAACTTAAAAAGAATTAAAAAGTAATCAGAATTACCAGCAATTCATAGCCCCTCCTGTGAATCGAAGAGTGTAATTACCCCCTGTCAATTACACTCAATTACCTGCTGACTAGGTAATTACATGATCAACCAAACAGGACAGACAGTGTAATTACACCCAATTACACCAAATCTAATTACCAGGGTGTCCTTCCAAACAGGCCCTTAGAGAACTTAGGGGTTATTTGGTACAAAGATTAACATCGCAGGGATTAGTAGTGCAGGGATTAGTAATGCAGGGTTTAATTTTATCAAGTGTTTGGTTCATTGTTTCTCACCTCATCTTGTGTTTGGATTAAAACTTTATAAAAAAATACTTCTTTCCAATTATACCCATAAATTATTATGTAATTGGGTCAAGGTAGATAATTGTCGGACAATATTATTTTTTTATGGCCTTCTAACTAGCTAGGAGAAGAAAAATTTTTGTTGTCATGCTTGCTATTTTTTCACTTGAATTTTTTTGAGGATAAATAATTGTCATCTTAATAAATTGATCACTAACAAAATGTCAATTTTTAATTTAAAAAAGGATGAACCATCTACTTTTAAAACCGAAAAAATGGTAAACAATAGTAAAATTGAATAAACCATCTACATTTACACATAAAAATTGCAAGTTGAGTTTTAATATGTATGCAATTTTAGAAATTGTTCAAAATATAAATAATTAGAAAACCACACAAATATATATACATTCAATTAAGATCACAAACGTCATGTGTTGTGATATATTTGCCTTTTTAGTTGGTAAATGTTAAACAACTCACATTTCAAATATTGTATTGATTTGTATTGGATTTATTTAGTAACAAACAACTCTCTCTAAATAATTTGTAAGCTAATTTATTTAGCTAAATTTACTAGTACAAATATAAAACATAAAATCAAGAAAATAAACAAAATAATTAAAATGATTTGAGGGATATTTTTGTCTTTTCATAGACTTATCCCATGATATTAAATCCTATGTATTACTAATACCTCCAAATTCCTACCAAACATAGTACTAAATAATACCATACATAATACATGCACTATTTCTCCTAATATTCCCTACCAAACGACCCCTTATGTGTTTGTGTGCACATTTAGCAAGGAAACAAATATAAGTTTTCTACTTCCAAGTTGGCTTTCAAGGAATGTATGACAATTGAGGAAGAGGGACAAACCCATTATATTGAAATATTTTTTAGACAATAAGCTCCTTAATGGTAACTACTTCGAAAAAGACACCATCAATATATCATCATATATAATGGAAAGACACTGACCATTTCCATCCCGGTTATGATGACAACTGCCAAAAGAATCAATCTTGATCTTTTCTCTTTCAAGCACTTCAAGAGCTTGCAACCGGAAGTTGCGAGCACCGCAATTAGAAATAAAAGCAGCTGCTAACGCATTCTCGGTTTTAGGTTGCACTGGAGCCATTATATCATATTCGGCCCAAGAGAAGTACCCAACAGGAACATCTGAAGAGAGGCTTGTTGTCATTATAATATCATATCCCCTTCTGAAACATGAGAAACAATAATAAAGTTGTTTAATGAATATAAAGATTCAGAAAATATATGAAAGAGTTACAATTTATATTATTACCACGATATGGTCCTAAAATTATTGTGTCATGTGGTCTCCCTGCACTAATTTATGATCAAAGCATTTGTAGACAACCTGTCCGGCCTCTGTTGTGGAAAGTGGCTTGGCTTAAAGTATATGTGGGTATTAAGCGTTTTTCTTCCAATAAGTTGAGAATTATTCTAAATAAGTCATTTGATGCATTCACACTTCACCTTCAAACAAATTCGTGTCTCAGAAATCCATGGAACATGGCATTTACATCCGATTTTGTCTAAACCTTAAAATATGTGATCTAGCATGGTTATCGAATTGCTATATGCATAGCGAAAGAAAATGTCATTGAGTACTAAAAAAGAAAATTGCCAAGTAAAATCAAGGCTCCTTTCAAAGTAGTTAGGTTTGTGTGGTTGGTGGCCAGGCAAGCAGCTGAACCTAGGATAATTTAACGAGGAGGAATTCAAATAAGCTTGAGGTATTATTAATGCTATGCAAATAAGAGAATAACAGTCATTTGTTCTTTGCATTATGGATGTTGAAGTGTAGAACCATCTCATCTAAAAGCTAAAATTGTTTGTGAGACCACATTTTTGTTTACTTAATTATGTCTTCAACACCCCACAACCCACCACCCCAATCTGCGAGCCTGGTTCTTCTTCATGAGTTAAGCACATGGATATTCTTTGTTGGTAATGGTACGGTGAGACAAACGCAGAACCTTTGCTTGTTGTGATATCATGTTTAAGTGTGTGACCCTCTCATCAAAAAGCTTAAGTTGTCACCCTTCGGGGTGGCCCAGTGGTTTGAGCTTGGGACTTCCATGTTGGAGGTCTCAAGTTCGAAACCCCTTGTCAGCGAAAGCAAGGGGTTTGCCTTCTGGGTCGAGCTCGTCGCACCAGGCTTGCCTAGTACGGGTTACCTCTCCTATGTGGTTTGCGAGCTATTGCATAGGAGTGGGAGTTTTACCCTGCGCGCCCAAAGGGTAGCGGCTACGGGTTTCCCTTGTCATCAAAAAAAAAAAAAAAACCTAAGTTGTCAAAGAGAGCATGTTTTTATTTACTTAATTATGTCTTCAATAAAGGTGTTACTAGTTAACTGTGGCAATTATCTCGTAGCATGATAGGCCTTAGGGACTAAGCAAAAATTCACACTTTTATTTGCATTTTGCTCTTCTTTGAGCAAAATGCAACTGTTTTTAGCATTCACAATGTTATAAGCTCTTGCCAGAAACTAACAGCGAGAAAAAAAAATGATCTCTGGCCAAGGCTATTATCTTTCAGGAGCCCCGTGTAGGTAGGAATGTTTAAGTCTTTTTCAAGATGTGCTTACCCACCGTCGTGCCATAACAACATCGTTTTCAGGATAGTATTGAGCTGACTCCATTGACCGAAGCACGCCAGCTGTGCCAGCCTGTTGTGTTGTTCCAAATGCTGCATCAGGCATCTTATCAGAATCCCCTCCAAACTTGCATCCCACGGCACAGGACTTCCAATCCTAGATTATGATAGAATGGCCATCAGATATCTAATATGGTAAAAACAAAAACATTCAAGAAGAAAGACGGTAACCAGATAACTGTTACCTGCTCTTACCTACATGCCAGTACTTGATGTAATGAAGGAATAAGGTAAAAGAAAAGAAGATACTCAAGGTTCCTCCACATATTTTGTCGCTCACTTGTATATAAAATCCATTAGTATCTTTACCCATATGGAATAGTTTTTGGAAAAGCCAGTACTTTATAACATATCTTACTGTAACCATGATAAAAGAACAAAAAACCAGATCACCGCCATGGATGCGTTAGCTTAGCATACTGATTGATCTATAATTGGTAGGTTATTTAGTATTTGGTTTAGAGATGTACACATTTTAAAAGAAACATATAACCAGAACCCATCAATTTGGCAGTATCTTGTATATACAAGCTTCAAAATGCCAAAACATAATTTAAAACTACAAATCTATGTTCTTCCATTTATCAAAGCCTCAAGTCTAGGACAGACAAAGACATATAGGCAGACAGTTTATAACGCATTTTAGATGAACTAATACCAAAACATAAATGCCAACAAAAATCCATATTAGGTGCAGACATCGTCTAAAGAAATGCTCCAAAAAACAAAAACAAAAAAATCAACCATGTCTCCCATACTATTGGGGTCTAACTATATGAATCCTCTATATTCATTCTGCCCTATTCGGGCTCATTTCATTCAAATCCTGATAAGAAAAAAGTTCAATAGTCCCAAAAATTAGCTCACACGATGAGGATTGTCCAACACCATATAAGGAGACCCATCCAATATCCAATGTGTGACTCTAAACACCCTCCCCACATGTCCAAATCTCGTTAACTAAAGTGTGGACAATATAATAGGGGGCCCAACATCGGAAATGAAAATTGAGATGAATGTAGCTCCACACGTGGGGCCTAGCTCAACCTCAAAAGCTAATTTGATCTCTTAGCAAATAGAAAGTATATTTATTAATACATGAAAAACAATATAACCTTATCTCCACCATGAACAAAAATTGGATCTTTGTCAAAATCTCTAGAATATTCCATGGAATCCTCCCTCTGCAGCCATTCCTCACAGCTCCCAGGTACCAAATCTTGATCAACCTCACCACTCAAGTCAACCAACCCAGTTGGGTCATCATCACCACTACTGCTAACACTACCCACCTTGGTGGATGATGTAGTAAACTTGTAAAATGAATCAGCCCATGAGTTAACCAGATTAGCTTTTTCAGCCATATCTAATCGACCCAGAAAAGCAATTTCCACTAAAACCACAAGACCAACCAACAAAGGCAACCAATTAGACAGTTTCTTTTGAGGAACAACTGAAGTAGTGGTGGGTAAACCTTCATTTCTTTGTACCCTTTGAACTGGAACAGCAGCAGCCATTAACGGTAGTATCAAGAATATGTTCTTCTTGGTGAAAGGAAGCTAAAAATGCGATCTTTTTTACTTTTTCTATAGAGGGTTTTGAGATTCTTGATTATATGTGGTGATTCTGGAAAAGGGTATAGGAGTGAAAGTCAAGCAAGACAACTATGAAGAGAAGTTTATTGGTCAAATCTTGTAAAGTCTTCATCTTTCTTTTTTTCTCTCTCTCTTGTACGTTGGTGTCTCAGTGGACATTTGTCGGATTCCGTTTGTTTTTCCAAGTGTTATGCAATGCCGAGTTGTTCGTAGATTATATTAACAAAAATAATGTATATATTAGTATTGTGTATCAGTAAATTTGTATGGTGCATTTTTTTCATTGTTATGTATAAGTAATGAATTTTATTGTGGGGTAAGGAAAAAAAAAAAAAATTTATTCTATATGAGGCACAAATAGTGTCAGTTGTGTGAAGGGGCTCTTCAATTGACATTTGTACATGTATAATTTACCCATTTCATTTCCTTACTTTTCGTTATTCATTTCTAATCGTTTGTTCTACTTTTTCTTTTTCTCATACCATTCTCCTGTATTTTATTTTTTTTAACTTTTAATGTAATTTTTTAAATCAAATCAAATCACAAACATGCCTATAAAAATATTAAATTCGAGGCTTTGACAAATGAAAATACTTAGTAAGAAAATAGTAAAATTTAGTGTAATTAATTGACTATCTGAACTCTCACATTCGATTTTCCATATTGTAATTCCTTCCTCATTTTTCCTTTCCCTACCCCCAATTTTTTGGTTTTTTAAAAAATAATTAAAAAACATATCTGAACGGAAAAATAAAAAATACTCCCTCCATGGATCCGTCCCTTTTTACTTGTCAAATTTGACTTGACACACCTAGTAAGAAAATAATAATTTGTATAGTGAGTTTAACATTTTACACCTATTACTTGATAAAAGTCTAAAACATATTTACTCACTACATCTTTCACAAATATTAACTCAATATTAATAAATTGAGGGTATAATAAAAAAAATTGATCTTCCATGATTTGTTAAATATAATAAGTAAAAAAAAAATCAAATTATGAAAATACTTGACAAGTCAATAAAAACGAAAGGAGTATAAATTTAAAAAGCATTAACTGAACAGAGAATTATAAAAAAGAGAAGGTTTCTTAAATAGTAGTAGTAAAAAGATAGAGAAAGAAATGGGTCTTTAGTCTTTTTTGCAAGTGGGACTTAAAGTCCACTTGGCAAGGTATGAGAGGACCTCACACAAGTCTGCTACACAATACTTGTGCCTCTCAAAGAATAATTTTTTTCTATGGTTAAAGATATAATTACCTCTCAAAAGCCCTCTTACATCTTTTCCACTATAATTATGGAAAATATTTTTGTAAATAAATATTTTTATATAATGCATGTTATTTTTAATACAGCAAACTACATAATGCATAAGAAATAATATATGTATAACTAATGCAATCATAAAGAATACTTCCTTTGTTCCTATTTATATGTTATTCTTACTAAAAATAGATGGTCTTTAATACTTCCTCCGTCCACTTTTAATTGTCATGATTTTCATTTTTAAAGTCAAATTATAAGAATTTTTACTAACATTTTACCATGTATTTTTTAATCATATTTATATGCTAAAAATTGTAATTTATAGTACTTTTCGTATATTTTTTGAATATCTAATTTTTTTTGTTTAAAAAATTAAATTAAGTTATCTAATTTAATTTTGAAAATTAGTCAAATGACTTTCGAAAAGCACAACATGACCATTAAAAGTGGATGGAGGGAGTAATTGTCATTTCACAAAATCAATGCATAAATGACACTATTCTCATTTTATTATTGAGAGTTATAGTCTTGAAAGTATGAATTTGACCAACATAAGAAAATTAAATGATTAATTCATGTTCATTGGTAAATTTAAGTAATAAAAATAAATTAATTTACATCATTGATCGAAAATTGACTTTTTAAGAGAATACTAAATAAGGGTACAATGGTAAACTTACATAGTTTCTTAAGGGACGTGAAATCTAAAATAGTGAAATATAAATAGGAACTGAAGTAGTACAAGTTTTACTAATGCAAGCATTACTAATACATTCTATTGATCATTATTTTTATACACTTTATCAAACGACTCCAATGGACTATTGTGATATGGCACGACACTTAAAAAAAAATTAAGGATTATTTTTCATTAATATCCTTTTAATTATTTTCAAATTATTGTATTAGAAAATGTAAAGTAGTCAACAACTTCATTAAATCAATATCTATATCTATATTTTATATAATATAAAAGAGAAACAAAGATGAGGCGATGTGACACATCTCTTTGACCTTCATTTATATTTATCTTTTTTCTTCCTTTTTGAGATTTTTTTAAAAATTATTTTTATTAAATATTTTCTTTATTAAATAAAAAAATTCAATCATATTTACTATTCTAATTATATCTAATAAGTTACCAAAAAAATATCTATCTATTCATATTCTCTACTTAAATAACATGCATCTTCAACTCCTTTGTAAGTATTCTTATGAATTATCACATCTATAAATAACAATCATCCATTGAGAGATGTTGAATATTCATTTTTCATTTTCTCATTTTCTCCTTCTTTCTTTTTATTAGTGTAGTTTTCTTTTTCTTTACTTTTTTAAAAAAATAATTTATTGTTCATCTTTTTCATAAGAAATCATTAAAAAAAATAGTGACATGATATGTCCTACACTTTGATGAAGATCAAAGATTCATTACAAAGAGATGTTCACATTAGCTTAGTACAAGTCCATCAAAATGAAGAAAGAAACTTAATTATGTTGAAAGATTCATCAAGCTTAATTAGTATAAAGTTTGAATGTTTTCAGTATTTTAAAGATTCATTAATGTATTGTTTTGATTTTAATATTCTAAAATTTTGCCATGGTTGAAAGGTATATTATCTACATTTCTCATAGCTATTAGACATTGTTGTGCTTAAAAATCTATATATAATATAAGCTAGATGTTAGAAAAGTTAAGTTGCACCTCTCTTTGGCCAAGGGTTCTATTTATCTTTTTCCTCAATTTTTTGACAATTTTTCATATTTTTCTACTTACTTATTATTGTACAATATATATATATATATATATATATATATATATATATATAACTACTCCTCTATTTGGTATACTTAAATATCTCAAAAAAAATTTACACTCATTATTATTCTTTATTACAAAAAGTTAAAAGTCTCAATATTTACTATTTCAATATTTCAAGATATTTGTCTCTTTTTTTATTGATTTTTTCTTCTTCCAATTTTGTTAAACACAATGGAGTAATACAAAAAAGAAGAAGTTGATTTACTTGCTTTCCTAATAAAACATAAACACCCAACAAACATTGAATAGTTCATATTTTTTTATTTCATAAGATTCCTACTCAAGATTATTGTTTTTATTCCATATTTGAAATAGTGATATTCTATATTATTGTCGTAGTATTAGATTTATACTTTAGTTTGACTCTATGAAAATGCTAGCTCTTGGATGTGGATAGAAGGGGACCCAAATAAAAACTTAAAAATATGTGCATTGATTATATAAAAAAAATTCATCTTTGTTTTTGTGATTAAGGTCTTAACAAAAATGTATTGTTATTTTTCTCTTTTTGCTTACTTTTTCATATGTTCTCTCTATATTATTTTTAAAAAAAATTAGGTTCTTATAAATTTTTAATTGTGGTAAATTACATTTTCATTTAGGCTCAAATTAGTTATCTGTAACTTTGTCAGCACACAACTAATTACACCAACAGACGTTCAAATTTTACTACTCATGGGTCAAAAGAAATACATATTAAATATTGAAATATGCAGTTCTTAGGTGTTTCTTATGGTAAAAAATCATTTATATTTTCTTTAAATTTTTCCATTTCTTCTACTTTTAAAGAATTACCAAAAGAATAATATAAGATATACACAAAAAATAGCAATAGATAGGTTTATTTAGACGATGATGAAAAATAAGAGAAAAATATTTATTTAGACTATGATGAAAAACAAGAGAAAAACAAGAAAAATGAAAGAATTAAGTCTCAAAGAAGAATTGAAATAGAAATACTTATCTCTTTTTCCTCCTACTTTTACTTTCATCACTTTGTTTTTCGAATAAGAGGAAGATTCATCAGACATAAATTTATTATTTAAGAAAAACAAGAGAAAAATCAAGTTCTTAAATATGTTTATTTGAATTATATGTATAACATCATAATATATTTTCTTAATAAATTAGACTTTTAATTTTGAAAAATACTTGATGATAAAAAATGTAATTCACTTAAGCTCTAATTCTACAAAAATATTGTATTGTGGTTTTGTAACACCCCGCAAAATTTTTGAGCTAAGACTTGAACCATCCTTCATAGTGAGTAAGTTTTTACCAAGGAATTTAAATTTTTCCTAAGCGTTAAGGTCACTAGATGTAGCACCTTGAGTTCCAAGAAGAACTAGAGAGAATTCATTGAAGTCATTCCTAAGTTTTTCTTAAGTTTTTATCAACTTCAAACAATCATAACTCCTAGCTCAGGATGAGTTAGGTCTTCTACAAGACACAGTAGGAAAGATCTTTGAATTATCTTTCCAACGCTGCCGATTTTGCTCAATTTCGAGTTCGGATGAGTGAGATATGCTTTTTTGAAGTCAGGCTGTCCAGTTAAGGAAAATTTCCCGAAAATAGTAAGGGGTATTTTGGTCTTTTCCAAACCCAATCAGATTTAATTCATTTTTAGTAAGGTTTTAAGGGTCTAATCCTATTAGGTTCAGTTTTATAATCCTAATATACGCTTAGGGTTTTAGTTGAGAGTTCAAGAAGAGAAAAGAGGAAAGGATCAAGGCGTTCGTCGAGGTTCTTGAGTTCTGTTGCGGATTTTCGCCATGGGTTTGATCCCTAAGAGGTATGTAAGCTTCCATAATGTTGGGTTAGTTCACCCACACGCCAATCATGTTAATCTCAACGTTAAATTAGTTCTAGAAAGTTGAAGGTTTGATGTTCTTGAATTATGTTCTTGAAATTGGCTTTCGTTCTTGAGTTTAGATGAAATTGATGAGTTCTTGAAGAAATCGTGTTGATTTTAGAGTTTTGTTAGATTATATTCTTGTGTACATGTAGTGGGTATCTGAATCTAAAGAGAAATTGAGAAAAAGAATCGAATTTAGGCGAATTGGGGTTAGAAAATGAGGAAGAAAAAGTCGGACTAGGAACAGGTACAAGGTCCGCTTCCTTTGGTGTGAAAATTTTCTCTCCGCCTCATGGAGAGGTCGCGGAATCCACTGTTTCAAAATTTATTTTGACAAAACATTTTAATTCATCTCCGCGTCGCGGACTCGCTCCCCAGACAGTGTTGTTCAACCATGTCTCATGTTTAACTATCTAAAAACACTCCTAAACATCACGAGATCCTTCCTATAACAAATCACAAAATTCAAGGTAGAATTGAGAGTTAAGTTTTGAGATTTCTTTCAAACATTTTTTAAAAAGTCCCTTTGAGTCTTATTAAGGAGTCTTCAACAATTTCTAATAGCTTGTTTCAAGACTCGAGCAAGTGAGTATGAGAATGAGGAGAATAAATTCATGAGTCTACTTTATCATCACGAGATCCTTCATATCATGAACCATAACTCTTGAATTCATAATTCACATTCAAGAGAGAGTTAAGAGTAGAGTTCAAGAAAGTCTTTGAGTTCAATTGTGAATCCTTTGAGATCAACAATCTATTTGAACTAACTTTTGAGGAAGTAAGTATGAGGATGAGAAGAGTTGTATACATGAGTTCCATATTGTTATGTAGACTCTCGAGTCGAGTCGTTCATGCCCATAAATTCCGCATGAACTTCATAAGTTGAGCATCTTTGAGAGTAGTAGTATCTTTAAGTTCTAAGTCTTGAGTATTGAGTTCCTAACCTTTCTGAGATTATATTCCTAATCATGGAACTATTACATGTTACCCATGCAGTCCTTAAGTTGAGTAGTTCATACCTATAATTCCGCATGAACCATATGAGTCGAGAAATCTTGAGATGAGGAGTATCATTGAGTCCTTGAGTTGAGTTGTTCATGCCCCTAATTCTGCATGAACCTTATGAGTTGAGCATTCTTGAAATGAGTAGTATCATTAAATTTCTTGAGTTCTGAGTTGTTGAGTTCCGAGTATCGAGTTCTTTGTATGGTTATTGAAAACCTTGAATTGAGTCGTTCACGTCCATCATT
>JAJOOE010009617.1:0-43205 GCA_036250405.1 Solanum raphanifolium | reverse complement strand
TTCTTGCTATTTGTTTTACACAAACACAACCCCCCTTTTATTATCTGTTTCTGGAAATAACTTGACTAATTGAATATAACTGTTAGTTAAAGTAAAGTCTAAACCATTTTCCTCGTGGGATCGATCCCAACCTGCAAGTTGGGTTCTTTACTTGATAACGATCACTTATACTTCTGTAAAGAGGTGTAATTTGAGCGTATTAGCAACCACAATTAGGTCTACTGATTCAAGGTTCATCATTTCACACATGAAAGGGCCACCAAAATTAGGTCTACCGATTCAAGGTGTATCATGACATTAGTTTCTAGACTCATCATGAAGGGATACCAACATTAGGTCCATCAGTTTAAGAGATAGCCTAGAATACTTTATCATTCATTTATGAAAGGGCTACCCACATTAGGTCTACCGATTCAAGGTTTATCATTACATTCATTCATAGACTCCTCATGAAAGGGCTACCAACATTAGGTCTATCGATTCAAGGTTTATCATTACATTCATTCATAGACTCCTCATGAAAGGACTACCAACATTAGGTCTACCAATTCATGTTCATTAAGTCAAGATACATTTATTACATAAGAAGAAGATGACTAAGCCTACCAATTCAAGATACAACATTCACATTACTTTCATTTATACAAGAAGATGATCCCTAAGCCTACCAATTAAATATATAACATTACATTATAGAAACCCTTCACATTCTATCATCATCATTCATGAGTGTTAATTGAGAATAAGCTTTCAATACTAACACAATTGCATTTTAAACATGATCATACTAATTTCATTGAGGTCACATACATATACTTCATATCATGATCATACATATATCCTTCATGGAATTGCCCTCCACGGCTATGAATCAATCTCAACCCATACATCTAGAATACTACATTAGATAAGGGAAATAGCATGACTAAATAACTAATTCAATATTGACATAAACAATTCAACATATTTTCATGATCATTCAACCCAATCACAAACTTCCAATTTAATACTTTGGGGGAAACATGGGTTCATAGGAGAAATTCATCATAATTCACCATTAATTCAACAATTCATTCATAATTCATCACATATAAACATTTGAAAATGTTTTGTAATTGAACCCATGCTTAGATTAAAACCCTAGGTTTTTGGGGGATTTTGGAAAGTTGAAATCATCTTTTAATAAAGCTCCTTGAATGAAACTTAATCAAGGACTATCATACCTTTATTGAAGAAACTGCATGAAAATTGGGTGAGGAAGGTGAAATCTTGAGCTTGAAACCTTGACTCCTTCTTCTCCAATGGTGGTTTCTAGAGAGAGAATATTTGCCGAGGAGGGTAGTTTCTAATTTTGTGTTTTGAGAGTAATGAGTTCAAAAAGGAGTTTAATACTTTATATAGCCTTAAATAAGTGTAATAAATCAATAATAATCGTCCCCAACCCCTTGATGAATCTAGAAATTGGACTCATTTAAGGCTTTATTTTGATAGGAATAGTGTCCTCAAATGCTTATTTTGTCTCAATATCCGATGAAAACTCTTAACTTTTAGGTATTTGAAGTTTTAGTGGAAGCATGGACACTTAGGTGCAAAAAGGAACAAAAGGCTGAGAAAATCAAAGAAGCTGAAGCCTGCACATCGCCAACCACACTTGGCGATTCGCCGAAGGGATGCACTCCGCTCTTTGTTCCTGTATGCGAAGCCTTAAAGGAGCAGGATCAAAAAGGGGATGAAAGGAGCAGTCGGCGTTTCCCCAAATAATTCCGAGAAGCAGTACTAGGTCGCCCAATGACACAGAGCACGATAATGCTGATGGATAGTGCAAGATGGCGACGAACTACACCAAAGGGGGAATCGCTGAGTTAATCGGCTATTCCAACTAACCTCGCCGAAAGATCCGCCACCACTATTTTTTGAAGTCTATAAATACTAAACTTGTTATTAATTTTTAAAGAGTCAAACATTTATTTTAATTTCCAGAATAGAATAGTACTTTTTGGGATATTTTTTCTCAAGTTTGGAGAGAGTTTTTAGGAGACTTGAATAAAGAAGGATTTCATCTTCCCCAAGTTGGAAATGGGTCTTCTCCATTCTTCTTCCTTTGCTTAAATAAAGGTTTAATTCCTTATCACCATTTGATTTTAGTATCATTTTAGGTGTATTTTGTTATTTAGTGATGTTTGGCAAAAACACCCCATTCTTGGGGTGTGATTTAGCAAGTATGTGTTGATATTGTTGTTGGGTCTTGCTTGCTGGTAGAATAGATGCATTTTATTGGTGATTTCACCTAGTGGTTGTGGTTTAATTTAATGGGTTTGTAGTTGAAAATACAAAACCACCCATGTGTTTTCAGCTTACCTGAGAGGGAGGTCGCGAAACCAAGACCACTAGACTGATGGCCTAAGGAGTGTGTTGACATGAGGTTCAGCCCGAGAGGGTAAGCTCTAGTCCCATATCCTCACACTCAGCTCAAGAGAGTGACTGGGGTAAGGTGTAGGCTGGCCTTCATGCGGCAAATGGGTGTCCGAGTGCAACACATTTGAAATGAGGTAAGTTGCCCGAGAGGGAACATATTTCCATCTAAATCTTAGCCTAGTCACTATTATCTTGTAAATTTCCTATCGAAAGCATGTATCCAACGATTTATCTCAACTTGTATTGCGGTCACACCCCATGAACTTGTCCCCATACTTGATCTTCTTATTATATTTGTTGTTTTTTTACTACTTGTGACAAAACCCCCAGTTGATATTTGACACCTTTGTGTCACCCCTTTTTATTTACAATATTTTTAATTGTTAATGTCTTTAGCTACGACTAGTTTGAACTAAATTTTATTTTTCTACTAATTCTCAAAACCTCTCCCTTGGTACACAACCCCAACCCTTGGTTGGGTGACTATATTATCGACGATCGTAGACAGTTGTACTGTAGGTTAGTGTCATTGGTCACGATAAGCATCAACATGGCATCACTGCCAGGGAGTAGTGTCACGTGAGGATATAGATTTCTAGAGTTTTATTTGTTTTCAGTGTAGTTTTTATTAATTTTTCTTTTAGTTTTGTTTTTCTTTGTTTATTGTTTATGTATGTAGGTCCTTTGAGCATGACAGAGGGAGTGGGTGGCAAGCCAGTTGAGGCAGATCAAGATGTCGAGGGTGACTTCACACTAGCTGCACTGGTATCTCAACTAAATCACTAGACCACCAAAATATCTGAGGTGGAAAACTGGTACAAACGCCAAGGGAGGTACATACCTCCTCATGTACGAAAGAAGTCTAGAGAAGATGAGAAAAGTCATGGTGAGGACACACTTCAAATCATTCTCCAAAAGATCACCGATCAAGATCGAGTGTTGGACGAAATTAGAAAGAATGTTGAAGCGCCGAATCATTTGATTGGATCTCATTCTAGATCAATCTAGCACATCAGATCACTCCTGATGTTTGTAATGCCTCAGCTCCATCCAAATGATATATTGGGGTTACCTAGTGATACTAGGCCTAGCTCCAATAACAGAAAGTGAGGCAGGACCTAAGTCGAGCCACGAAGTTAAATAAGGCACTTCTTGGGAGGCAATCCAAGGTCGTAAATGTAGGATTTTACGTTTATAAATAATAGTGTGTTTTTTGTACATATTGAGGAAGGAAAGTGCTTAAAAGGATTTATGGTGGCGAGTAACAGGTCCTTTTGGAAGATCGCCGACAAGATCGGTGTACCCGATCATTCCTGCCATTTGACTCAACACACCTCAAAGGTTGAGTCTGTAAAACGTGGCGGAGTGAGAATTTCATCGGCGTATCGGCAACCTAGTTGGTGATCTCGACGAAGACCGCCGATGTGATTCCCACATGAACTGAAAATCCTGATATATTTGGCTAGGTAATTAGACATTCGGCGCTTTGCCGAGTGATTGGGCGAATTCGACTAACATCGCCGAATAAGCAGAAGTTGGACGGTCACTAGCCACAGGTTTAAAAGTTCCATTTCATTCACTTTGTCCCTTTTCACAAACTTACAGTCGCACTCTAGTAGTTATATTTCTTGCACTTTTAGACTATTTTAAGTGTCGGATTTGTATTGCATTGCTGCCTAGCACGTCAATACTATCTAAATCGGCACCAAAGGTTGGTAGTCGAACCCCTCAGTTATTTTATCAATATTTGTACTCATTTACGTAATGATTGATAGTATAAAATCTCTGTTGCGCATCTGAGTTACTGGAATTGCATATATTATCGATTATGATTTGGTACTTTCGGGATGATTTGAGGAACTCCCACTTAACTATGCTTTGAGTTGAATAGTTACACGGTGGGAATAAAAGTTTCTATGGGCCTTCATTGAAATTGAGTTATATAAGCTTAAGTTGCATTATTTGGGGTTGTGGGGTGAAGTTTGAAAGGCTGGGTTGAAAATAGACACGTTGAGTTGATCGGCGAGATGAACAAAATCTGCCGAACTGCTCTGCAGTTCACCTAACGTCCCCATTTTTCCTTTAACTGAATAATTTATGTATTGATTGATCTGTGACTTTTGGTGGTCAGTTTAATTCACAAAAATGCACTCGGTGACTCACCGAAGTATCTCTTGTTCGCCATTTGTCTGCGCCCTTGTATCATTTGTACATCATTTTCAACTATTAGCCTAACAGGATAAGCACTTCTCCAACTAGCTTGGTGAAGCGATTCCACACTCAGAAACACCCTTTTGCTCCTGTTTAAATTACTATCTAAATTATCGTCTAAGTCTTTGCAGAAATGGATAGACCAAAAGTCGCAGAGAGATATGATCCACCTTCGCACATAAGAGCACGGGGGTTTAAAAACGATGAAAAGAAAGTAGAGCTAGCCAGACAAAGGAAATATACCAAGGAAGCCAGGGCAAAAAGATGAATTCACATCTACCCTAATATGCCTCCACGGACTCAAAGTTTAATTAATGCAATATGGGCCTTTAGAGAAGCTCATGAGATAGAGCAGATGATTGCAGCTAACTTGCTGTAGAGGCCAAGGCAAAGGCAAACAGTGAGGACCAAAACAACAATACTCGTGGGACCATTGTTTTACTTCAGGGAGATGCATTGGGCACTGATGTCCCGACAGATAGAGAGACTGCATAGACAGGACCCTTCTTTACCTATCTCCTTGTCTTATCTTTCTTCAACTCTAGATATTGTCGCACTTATTTGTGGTCGTGTGAGGCCCACTTTGTTTTGCTTGTGTCAGATACTTGTGTTTTGGTGTACATTTGGGTTTTCTGTTTTTAGTTGTGTTTTTAAAACTGCTTTGCAATTGTTTGAGCTTATGGCTCTCTTTTGGGTTTAATTGAAAAATAATTTTGACCCTTTCATTTTTCAAAAAATTTCACCTCCTCTTGTGTTGAAAGTGGTTGTTCTTGTAAAAATTCAAGTCTCAGTTTTGATCAATAGCGATGACTTGAATAGTACTCTCAATCGAACAAACATGAATGTGCGGCTACGACGAGAACAAATGATGTTGCATAGAGAATATGTGAACTATTTGCATCTCGTTGTGATTAGCCATTTCTCAAATAGATTCCCTTGTAATGACCGTTGCACACTAGTGAAAGTGTGTAGTCTTGTTTGACTTAAGTGTCGATGCCTTGTGTGATGAGCTTACTTTGTAACTTGCATGAATAAACCTAGAATTTACCCCGTTATTCTGATTGATTTAGTAAGGTGTGCTCTTGAGTTGATCCTAGGCAACTTTTGAAGAGTGTGAGCCAATTTGACATATACCTCTTTTGTCGCCTACCCGTGAGCGTGTGAAACATTCTTGAACACCCTTTGAGCCTCACCTTTCTTCGGAAGAACATTGATGAACTCTAGACCTTACTTGATCCACTACCTATAATCCTCTTGATTTGTGATTTAGTGAATAGCCAACTTAGGCCAAAAGTCTAAGTTGGGAGTGTGGTGAAAAGGAAAAGGAGAAGTCAAGAAGTGCAAGAAAAGTCTCCATTAACCCATGGTGTTGTGGAAAAATGAAAACCCTCCATATATATATAAAAGAAAAAAAAAGAAGGAAAAGAAAAAGAAAAGAAAAGAATGAAAAATACAAAGTTGTGGAATAAAAGTGCAAAAAGAAATTGTGTTTCCAAGCAATCTATGGAGAGTGAATAAAAAGATGACTTAGAAGCACTTGAAGAAGAATTGATAAAGGAAAAGAAGGGGATGTCTAGAGAAAAACACATCTCATGAAGAAAAAGTCACTAAGCCTAAAATGACCATACCTTTGCACTCATCCCCATTACAAGCCTTAGAAAGGCCTTTTTGATCTTGAGTAAGTCGAATCGAAAGTCGATTGGAAAATAAAGGCAAACATATGGGTAAAAACATGCATTGTGTTCCTCTTTTTTTAGTTTGATCGTTGCATGTGATTCCTGATCTTTAATTGATTAACCTCTATGTGTTAATATGGAATCATTCTTGATGTGATGGCACTTAGATACTTCATGTTGAGCTTGATTGCACAAGTAGCAAGTATTGCGAGCATGACAATCTTTGGTAATGGTGTGTCACAACTTAAAGCTTTGAATACACAATTGATCCTTGCATAAGTAAATTTGAGTTCGGTTTTGTACATTCATTATTTAGTCTTGTGTAGCACTATTTGAGACACCTTGTTTAACGACTGAACTTGAGTTTGCTTGAGGACAAGCAAAAGTTTAAGTTAGGGGTATTGATGACTCCACAAATTGGACTCATTTAGGGCTTTATTTTGATAGGAATATTGTCCTCAAATGCTTATTTTTGTCTCACTATCTGATGAAAACTCTTAAGTTTCAGGTATTTGAAGTTTTAGTGGAAGCATGGACACTTAGGCGCAAAAAGGAACAAAGAGGCTGAAAAGAACAAAGAGGCTGAAGCATGTGCATCACCAAGCACACTTGGCGATTCGCCAAAGGGACGCACTCCGCCCTTTGTTCTAGTACGTGAAGCCTTGAAAGAGCAGGATCAAAAAGGCGATGAAAGGAGCAGTCGGCATTTCACTGAATAATTCCACGAAGCAGTAATCGATCGCCCAATGACAAAGAGCACGACGATGCTGAAGGCTAGTGCAAGACGGTGACGAACTACACCAAAGGGTGAATCACCGAGTTAACCGGTGATTCCGACTAACCTCGCTGAAAGATCTACTAGCTCTATTTTCTGAAGTCTATAAATACCAAACTTTTTATTAATTTTTAAAGAATCAAACATTAATTTTAATTTCCAGAATAGAATAGTACTTTTTGGGATATTTTCTCTCAAGTTTGGAAAGGGTTTTTGGGAGACTTGAAGAAAGAAGGATTTCATCTTCCCCAAGTTGGAAGTGGGTCTTCTCCATTCTTTTTCCTTTGTTTAAATCAAGGTTTAATTCCTTATACCCATTTGATATTAGTATCATTTTAGGTGTATTTTGTTATTTCTTGATGTGTGGCTAAAAACCCCATTCTTGGGGTGTGATTTAGCAAGTATGTGTTGATATTGTTGTTGGGTCTTGCTTGCTGATAGGATAGATGTATTTTATTGGTGACTTCACCTAGTGGCTCTGGTTTAATTTAATGGATTTGTGGTTGCAAATACAAAACCACCCATGTGTTTTCTGCTTGCCAAAGAGGGAAGTCGCGAAACCGAGATAGCTAGACCGATGGCCTAAAGAGTGGGTCGACATGAGGTTTATCCCGAGAGGGTGAGCCCTAGTCCCATATCTTAACACTCAACTCAAGAGAGTGAGTGGGTTAAGGTGTAGCCTGGCCTTCATGCGGCAAATGGGTGTCTGAGAGGAACACATTTGAAACGGGGTAAGTTGCCGGAGAGGGAACATATTTCCATCTAGAGCTTAGCTTAGTCACTATTATCTTGCAAATTTTCTATCGAATGCATGTACCCAACGATTTATCTCAACTTGTATTGCGGTCACACCCCTAGAACTTGTCCCCATACTTCATCTTCTTATTATATTTGTTGTTTTTTACTACTTGTGACAAAACCAACAGTTGATAGTTGACACCTTTGTGTCACCCCTTTTTATTTACAATGTTTTTAAACGTTAATGTCTTTAGCTACGACTAGTTTGACCTAAATTTTACTTTTCTACTAATTTTCAAAACCACTCTCTTAGGACACGACCCTAACTCTTGGTTGGGTTACTATATTATCGACAATCATAGACACTCGTACTATAGGTTAGTGTCATTGGTCACGATAAGCATCACCCCTAACTAATTAATTAGGAATTTACTAAGTTGCCCCTCCACTTGGCCGAATCTTGACAGATTGCAGGTGGGACTCACGAAACCCCACCCACGGACCGTGGTTGGGTCCAAGAGCCATACTATCTCTTAGTGGTTTGGGTCTAGAACTTGTCATCTAGGCTCTTGACCTACGGGGCAAGCCCACGAGGCGTGGATGAACCTACGGGGCATAAGTCCCATCCGTAGGTCACATATTTTTGACAGCTTTTTGTCAATGGGTCAGCCTTGGGGTTAGGCTTTAGGGTCCCTCTCAAGGACCCTTGGTTTTCCTTAGGGGGTCGAACCTTGAAGTTTAACCCCTAAACCCCTCAACCAAAGCTCGAGAACTCATATTACAACACAAAATCCCATATCAAACTCAACAACACAGTGGTGAGGCTCTAGTTTCACATACTAGTTTTCTGAGTTGTTACATTATCTCCCCCTTAGGAACATTCGTCCTCGAATGACACTTTAAACACTTTAAGAAAATAAAGACTCATAACTAGCAGCCCATCATGTATGAAACATCATAAACAATGCACAAAACTTAGGAGGAACCATCAACTCAATCTCAAACATACTCCATGCAACACAAGAAAGTTGGAACTACATCTACAAACTCATTATGCATGAAGACTTCAACATTTCTCATTTCATTGGAGGAATTACCATCTCCAACTCAAATCATGCTCATCATAACATCATTAAGCACATTATGAAATTACTCTCAAAAAGCATATTTAGGCATGTTCAACAATTCACCTCATGAAGCATATAGACAACTCATACTAAATGCACATCAACATGAGGAACATAAATCATAAAAACTCATTTTCTCATTTAAACATAAATTCATCTAGAACATGCATAACATAAGGAGACCATGGAAACACATAAACACACATGACTCCAAAACATAAAACAAGCTACAAGGAACTCTTGGTCTCAAGCTTGAATAGGAATAGAAGAAAGAGATAAGGATTTCAGAACTCTCAACAACCTTACTATTAAACAAACAATCTCCCCCTTGGGAGTAAACCCAAATCAGGCTAATATGAAAATAACATTGGGACCTTAATAAGACATTCACAACCATAAGGAACTATCAGCATACCGGTGCCTTCATCTGGAAGAGCTCATTTTTCCTCTCTAGTCGGAAGTGCATAGAAACGATTACTCTTTGGAGCATTAAGATCCGGGCCATCAAGAGAAGCTTGTTTTGGCCTCTCTTTCCTTGGTCGTAAGTTAGGGACATCTTTCACTGGGTGATCAATCTTTCCAAAACCACAGCACCCATTAGTACCAGCTAGGCACTTCCCATAATGCTTCTTTCCACAATTATGCCAAGTAGGTTTAGAAGATGTAGGTCCACTACCTTTCTCTTGGTTAACCGTAGGAGTACTTGAAGAATCTTGATTGAAAGCTCTCTTTTTGAACCTTGGTTGGCCTTGCCCATCAGACCTAGTTCTCTTCATCTCGCTATTGTTTTTCTTAATTTTGAACTCCTCAATTTGTTCAGAAAACACCATAAGCCTAGAGATATTCATGTCATCATGGAGCATTGTCGTACGACACTCTTCCTCAACTAAGTCAGACATACCCGTCACAAATCTACTCATCTCATCCCTCAGGTTAGACACCAAAGATGGAGCATACTTAGATAATAGGGTAAATTTCAAGGAGTACTCTTGCAGACTCATGCTACCTTGTCTAAGGTTGATAAATTCTTCCACCTTAACCTCCCTCTTCTCACGGGGAAAGAACCTATCAAGGAATGATTTCTTAAACACCTCCTAATTTATAGGACCCGCTCCTATCGGCCAATTACTCTTCCATTGAGTAAACCAAACTTGGGCAACATCCTTCAATTGGTATGCGGCTAGTTCTGAATTTTCTATAGAAGCCACCCTATATCATTCACTACCTTATATACCTCATCCACAAACTCTTGGGGATCCTCTCCCACCTTGGAACCAAGAAATACCGGAGGATTCATCCTCACAAAGTCTCTCAACCTAGAAGCCATAGTGCTCAAAATAGGTTCACATGAGTCTCAACACACCTTGTAGCTTGGGCCGTCATGGCTTGGGCTTGAATAGTTACGGCTTGAGCCATCATGAAAAGAGCCGACCTAACTTCTTCATTGGATAGAGTCAGAGGATCAACCGGAACTTGATGGCCTTGAGGAACTTGGTTACCTTAAGGACCTTGGGGAGGAACTCCCTCATTCACAATCTCTTCTTCCATCCTTCTTACGTTCGCCCTCCTTGTATTCATATCCTATAAACACAAGAGAAGGGTTAGGAAGAGGACTTCATAGAGTTAAAACTCTAAGGCATGAATTAAAGAGTAATGAAAGAAGTGAAGTTTCCTAATGTCTTATAGCTTCTCATTTATAAATGTGTCGCGATTCACACCCATGAACATGACTCTACTCGACATGGCTTGTGAGACATCAATCCTAAAAACCATCCCAAAAATCTTGTGCTCTAATACCATGTTTTTCACAACCCGAACCTACACGCCGGACGTGACACGACATACAAGACTCCAAAAAGTCTTATACAAGCCTCAGAGCATATCATCACATAAGATAATAGAAATAGTATGAAATTTAAAATTCTTTTAATCCATACAATGGAAGACATCATTTAAAACAGCGGAAGTCTACTAGTCTCACATGGACATCTAAAAACAATCTTCAAATCAAAAGTAGGGTCACGGCCCTTTACAATAGAAAGTCTAAAAGTAACTAGTACAATGAAATACAAGAAATACCAATGAAGCACTTGTCCTCGGATCCATGAGGACATACCACAAACCTTGGAAGAACTCAATCCAAGCTTCAACTAGAATGAATCGTCTCAAATGCGGGAACCTACACTTTGTAGAAAAAATAGAAGAAGTATGGGTTAGCACATTTAATGTACTAAGTATGATAGCCATGCAAAACCATGCTTAAAAAGGACATTTTGGTTGAAGACCATGCAATGCCAATTTTTGAGAAATATCACGAACATAAGTATAAGAGGCATAAGATACAATCACATTCAACATATAAGCCATTTCATCACATTAGAACATTCACCTCAAGCAACCCTGAGCTATACTTGTGCAATGTGAGAATAACATCTCATACTACTACTCCCACTAAATACCACCTTGAGGTCACCATAGATGAGTTATCATTCTTCATTTTCATCTTTAGACAATACTCACACATAAGGAACATAAACATTTCATAAGTCATGACAAGGAAGTAACTCATAATACAATCCAAGTAAAGCATACATCATCTCATTGAGCATATCGGTCAGCATTTCTCATTAGCTTCATTAAGAGCACATTCATTCATTTGACATTAAAACATTAGAGAATTACACCATAGCCCTGTCAAAGCCTACTCGTGCAATGCATGGATGGCATCCCATACTACCACCCACACTTCATTGAACTTCTCAAGCAACCATAACACGTCATAAAAACAATCCAAATTGGGCTCGCCGACCTACTCGGTGATTCTCTGAATGGTTTCTCAACTCACCCAATGGCCTATTTCTCCAAAAAGTCAGGTTTTCAACCTACACAATAAACAATTGTTATTCAAATAACAAAAACTAAAATATGGGTTGCCTCCAAAGAAGTGCCTTATTTAACTTCGTGGCACGACGAAGACGTGCTTTCAAACTTCATTCTTTATGTTACCCATGGTATTACTCGGTAAACCCTCTTTTGGCATTGCATTTAAATGAGCTGAAATTTGACCAATCTGTATTTCCAGCTGCTCAACAGATAATGAATTTTAAACAACCATTTGGTTCAGAGAAGAGACATCATTTTTTATTTCCTTTAGAACCTGTCCGATCCTTCCACTTTGTTGAAAATACGAGCAAACATATCTTCGGTGCAAACATTTTTAAGATCAACTCTTTGTTCTTTTGGCTTTTGTCACACATGAGGAGGCACATAGTGATTTTTATCACCATCTCGCTCCCTCCAATTTGTACCACGGTCACGCCATTCCCTATCTCGGTCTATCTAACCATTATCGTGGTCCCTGTTCCAACCATGATTCCCGCATGGCCTTGGATAGTTAGGACGAGAATCCCTGCCTAATTTGCCAAGAGATGCATGCATTTCTTCATTGTACACGACCTCATAGTGTGCTTCATAAGGATTTACTCCACTAATTTCGACCGTATTCACAACCTTAGAACCACATCACATGACATGTTTCATCAATAGGTCCATTTGGGTGATCATTTTGGCCATATTTACATCTCACTCTTGGTTCTTCTCCAATTGTTCCTTAGTTAGCTCAAAGTTCAAGGAGACACATGATCTTCCCTTGTGTACCATGTACGATTAATTTTCGTCATCTCATCAAGAAGGGCTGATGTTATATCGAATGGTTGTCTCATCATTCCACCTCAAAAGCACTGGTCTGCCACGCCTTTGTTGACCGTTTCAAGGATCCGATAAAAATATTGCAATAACACATTGTCCGAAAGCCCATGAGTCGGACATTGAAATAACTTTTTCAACTTCAACCATGTCTCATTGATGGGTTCGCCATCAATACGCTTGAAGTTTAGAATACTATCCATCAACTTACCATCTTCAAGGAGGGAAAAACAATTCGTAGAACGCCTCAATGAGCTCCTCCCAAGAAGTGATTGAATCCTTTGGTTGCTCGGTCAGCCACTTCATTGCTTCCCCCATTGGAGAAAAGGGAAATAAACAAAGTCGGACTGACCCTTAGGTGATGTTCTTGAAAGAGAACATCCCACACACATCCACCAAGTTCATGATGTGGTCATGAGGGTCCTCATTAGCGAGTCCTCCAAAGAGACCCTTCATTTACAATAGCTGCAACATAGTACTGGTCACATGAAACACTGCATTGCCCACAATTAGAGGCAATCAGATAGCCCATGCACTTCCCAACTGATCCTCATTGACATCATGCAAATTTTCGATGTCATCATTGTTCCCAAGTTTTCTGTAATTTCTCTCATTGACACTCATCTCTTCACCTAGTTTAGAGAATCCAACAAAGAACACAACTAAGTCGATTCAACTACAACAAAATCAGTCCATGACTAAACTTCAATAAAAGAATTCTAAACACCACTCCCCGGTAATGGTGCCTTTTTTTATAAAGCTCAACTACTCTTCATCCAGTTCTAAGTGTAGGCGGTCACTGACAAGTATAAACCCAACTAAGAGTTGGGGTCGATCCCACAGGGACTGATACAGTAAAAAATTCAATCAAGAAGTAAAATCGTGTCCTAATCGTGTGAAGAAGTAGATGTTTTGTAAAACTTAAGTAAATCACAAAGTTTGAATGATTAATATCAAATGAGGGGATTCGGATAACCAATTTACGACTACTAAAAATACATGTAAGCAAGTAGAGAAGTCTTTTAGGGAGTCTGATAAATTGAATGCTATTTCGCATAATGGGTAATTACGAGTTACTCAAAGTTTTTGAATATCAGTGGGTAGGCTGGGTTTTAAGTACAATAGACATTTCTCAATCAACTATTGTGATTCAAGTGAGTTCTTTCGAACCTCACAAGCGAAACATAATCGAAGAAACCATTACCTTAATCAATCCACTTTTTCACGCTAGAATTGCAAGATTGCAATTAAACACACTTTCTCAAGCTAGATTCATAATAATGCAATCAAAATAGTTATCAACTAATAATTTGACTCTAACACTTCTTTCTCAAGAAAGTATCGTGGGACACCCAGGGGTACCCCCTAAACATAACAAGGCATATAGAACCCCAAAAGGCTCCATGTAAGCCACTTAGCATATCATAACATAAGCAATAGAATAATAAGAGTAAAAACACATTTCAAGTCCAAACTTTTCATAAAGAAAAGAGGAAGTCTAGACTTGTCTCAATTAGCCATCTATTACAATAGTTGAAACAAATAGGGTCACTTTCAATACAACATAATCCAAAAATGAAATATAAGAAAAGGAACTACAAAGATAACACCCGTCCTTGAACCATGAGGACTCACCACAAGAAGGAGAAATGAAAAAATCCAAGATCTTGCCACAATAGGGACCACCTTGAGAACCAGACCCTACACTTGAGAAAACGTAAGAAAATATGGGTTAGTACAAAAATGCACTAAGTATGATAGCCATGAATAAAATAATGAAAATATGCAAAAAGGGACATTTTAGTTGAATGCATGCAATTTACTAAGTTAAATAATAATTTTGAAGATAATGGAAAACCATAGGTCATAAGCATAAAAAACTCATAGATCATCATATCATAAGAGTAACATACCATAAATACCCTTAAAGCATACTTACGCAATGCATGAATAAGATCACATAATCCCACCCATACTAAGTAAAGCTTATTGAGTAACTATAGTTCATAATTCATATTCTTGTTCATGCTATCATAGTGGGGAGATTAGACTTAACCAACATAGACCATGTGAGCTTACCATTGAATCTGGTATCTACCCCACACCGAAAAAGGGTTGTCCTACTTGCCTAAGGTAGAACCTTACTCTTAGCTTGGGTGAATCCATAAGCTAAAAACCTATGTGGGCACATAGTTTATGGGATAAGGAGATTGGTACTAGAAACCCAGACTCAACTAAGGTATAAGGTTTCCATCTCATGAGATACATACTATGGGAACCGGGACTCAACTAAGGTAGAAGTAACCCATTTGGAAAGCCAGACTCAACTAGTGTAAACGTTTTCATTGGGAAGTCGGACTCAACTATCGTATAAGCTTCCATCTCATATTCATATCCACTATGTGCTAAGGTTAAATTCCCGTAGATTACAAATTAAGTCTTGACTTAAGTGCAAATTCATGGAAGAATGTCTTGACACTCAATCAAACATAATTCATATTATAGCTCATAGATTCAATAGGTGAGAATAGCCTTTCAACCTTAGAATTATCATATTGTGAGAAAAACCTTCACATCATATCATATCCATAAATACATGTTTACATGAGGATAACCTCCAACAACACAACAACTTGGTCATAATCATATTAACTTTTCTCTCAAAGTGTTCTTAAAGCATATACATAACCCTCATAATCATACATAATTCGCATACTTTTCCCTTCAAGGATCATATATCATATTCAATCAACACATCTAGAATTACTACATTAGACATGGATATAATCATATTTCAAGTAACCCAATCACTACATGCATAATCTCATAATATTCTTCTATAATCAACAAATCCACATCATAAGATCATAATTGAGTAATATGGGGAATTCATGGGTTCTAGGGAGATTTCAACATAAAAACCATAATATAACATCAACTCAATCATAATATAAATTAATTAAAGAATTGGAATCATTTTTGGAAGGAACCCGTGACTTGGAGATAAACCCTAACTTTTGGGGAATTTCTATCTTCGAAATTGGGGTTTTGAAGGGACTCCATCGATGAAGAACTACCATACCTTAGCAATGGAATCCAATGTAATTTAGTATAAAAAGTTGTTCCTTGAACCCTATCCCCAACTTCCTTCTACTTCTTCTTCCTTGAAGTTCAAGAGAGAGAATTTTCATAGAGAAGATGAACTTTGGGAAATACTTCGATATTGTGAAAATATGACTTAGTTTAAGTGAATTTGACTAACAAATAACTTATATAGTGATCCTAAACATACCCAAAATGACTTCACTTTTATAGGACTTAAAACCAAATTTCCCAAAATAACCCTCGCTTAAAGGGAGCTGTCGGGACCACGTGGGCCTCCACGAACTGTGGTCATGACCACGAGCTATGGTCCCCTTCATGGACTTGAGACAGTGGCTAGGTAACAAGTTCCTTTACCTCCCAAGCCCAAGGCATCTTCATGATGAGCCCTACAAGCCGTGGTTCATGCCACGAGTTGTGGTCCCTCTCATGGCCTTGAGGCGGTGACTAAGCCACCCTCCATCAATTCCTCAACCACTAAGGCATGTTCAAGGCCACTCCCATGAGCTTTCTAAGGCTTCACGAGCCGTGAAGTGGCTCGTGTGAAGGAGCCAATTTGAGGCAGGCTTAAGGAGGCAACTGCACCTCCACCTTCACGAGTGGCACCACTGGTCATGAAGGCCCTCGTGGTCTTAGTGTAGTGCTTTGCCAAAGTTTGGACAGCCTTGGCCCTTGCCCCTTTTCCTTTGGCCCTAGGCCACCTCCATGACTCTAACCCTCAAACGTTTAGCTCTAGTTTTAGGCTACTAATTTCTAGAGTGTTAGAATAACTTCCCCTTGGGAACATTTGTCCTCGAACGATGATCTAGACACCTTATGGAAGTAAAGACTCAAGACTAGAAACCCATTATGCATGAAACATCAAAGTAATGTACAATTCAAAGGAGGCAACATCAACTCCAACTAAAACATAATCAATGCATCATAAGGAAGTAGTAACTACATCTAACAACCCATTATGCATAAAACTCAACATTTCTCATATTCATAGGAGGAACTACATTCTCCAACTAAAAGCATGGTTAACACAATATCATGGAGTCAATATGCAATTACTCTCAAGAGCATACCAAAGTATGTTCATCAACTTATCTCTTGAAGTCAAATAGGTGACTCATACTAAATGCACAACAACATGAGGAACATAAATTATGAAAACTCATTTTCTTACTAAACATGAATTTCTCAAGAACATGCATAACATAAGGAACTCATGGAAAAAACCACATATACACACACATGACTCCCAAAACACTAAAACTCAAGAGGAACTACTTACCTCATGCTTGAATAGGAGTAGAAGGAAAGAGATGAGGATATCGGGACTTCATATCGGCCTCGGCCTCCCAAGTAGCACCCTCAACTAAGTGATTTCTCCATAAAACCTTCACAAAAGCTATTTCCTTGTTTCTCAATCTCTTGACTTGCCGGTCTGCAATCTCTAACAGAACCTCTTCATATGAAAGACTTTCATCAACTCCCAACCCTTCTAGGGGAATAATGGACACCGAATCTCCAATACACTTCTTAAGCATAGAAACATGAAATACTGGGTGAACCGGGGCCAACTCAATTGGAAAATCCAACTCATAGGAAACTTTCCCAATACGCTTTAATATTTGATATGGGCCTACATACCGGGGACTAAGTTTCCCTTTCTTGCCAAACCTCATCACAACATTCATAGGGGAGATCTTCAAATAGACCCAATCATTAACTTAAAATTCTAGATCCCTTTTTCTCACATCAGCATAAGATTTTTGTCTACTTTGAGCCATTCTCAACCTCTCTCTAATGAGCCAAACTTTTTTAATAGCTTCATAAACCGATTCAGGACCAATAAGAGCAATTTCACCTACCTCAAATGAACCAACTGGAGACTTACATCTCCTACCATATAAGGTTTCAAAGTAAGCCATACTAATACTTGAGTGATAACTATTATTGTAGGAAAACTCAATTAATGGCAAGTGGTCATCCAAATTACCCTTGAAATCTATAACGCATGCCCTTAAAATATCCTCTAATGTTTAGATGGTACGCTCCGCTTGCCCATCGGTTTGGGGATGAAAAGTCATGCTAAGCTTAACCTTAGTACCAAGCCCTTTTTGGAATGACTTCCAAAAGTGTGAAGTAAATTGAGTACCCTGATCCGAAATAATAAATAAAGGGACCCCATGCAACATCACTACCTCTCTTATATACAACTTCGCATAGTCTTCCGCCGAATGAGACACCTTGATGGGAATAAAGTGGGCTGATTTTGTCATCCAATCCATAATGTCCCAAATAGAATCATTTTGCCTTCGGGTGCGAGGCAAACCCACAATAAAGTCCATATATTCACATCTTCCCACTTTCAAGTGGGGATACTTATATTTTGGGATAAGCGTCCCGGCCTTTGATGCTCAACCTTAACTTGTTGACAATTAGGACATTTGGCTACAAATCCCGCAATATCTTTCTTCATACCATTCCACCAATAGACTTCCCGTAGATCACGAGACATCTTGGTGGCTCCCAAATGAATAGAATATCGAGAACTATGAGCTTCTTCTAAAATTTGTTCCCTCAAACTATCAACATCTTGAACACACAATCGACCTTGGTACCGAAGCACCCCATCTCCCCCTTAGGAGAAAGCCTCAATGGACTTCTTGAGTACCGATGATGAGCCCACAAATTGGAATCATTTAAGGCTATATTTTAATAAAAATTGTGTCCTGAAAAGCTTATTTTATCTCAATATCTCATGAAAACCCTGAAGTTTCAGGTATTTGAAGATTGAAGGAAATAATGGACACTATGTCGCAAAAAGGAACAAAAAGGTTGAAAAGAACGAAGAAATGAAGGCATGAGGATCGTCGAGTCCACTTGGCGAGTCACTGAAGGGTCTTACTTCACCTTTTTCTCCTATGTGCTGAGCCTTGAAGGAAAGGATCAAGTCGGTGAAAAAGGGGAGCAGTTGGTGCATCACCGAGAAGTTCCGCGAAGCAGTACCATGTCACCCAATGACCCACTACACGATGATGATGAAGGCTAGTACAAGACGGCGATGAACTACACCAAAGGGTGATTCGCTGAGTTGATCGGCGAGTTCGACTAACGACGTCGAATGATCCACTGTAACTAAAATCTGTGAAAACTATAAATACTACTTAGAGATGTAGTTTTAAGTGTCGAAAAATTATTATAATTTTCACATAGAGTAGTACTTTTTGATATTTTTGCTCTAAGTTTGAGAGAGTTTTGAAGACTTGAAGATCCAAAGGGTTTCATTATCAAGATTTGGATTTGGGTCTCTTGGATTCTTCAATTTTGGCATATATCAAGACATAAATCTTCATACCAAGTTGAATGCGAGCTCAATTAGGTATAAATTTCTATCTCTTATACATGTGTGACTAAAAACCCCAATTCCTGGGGTATGATTTAGCGAATATGGGTTAAGATAATTGTTGGATCTTGCTTGCTATTAGTCTAATCATAGTTTAATTGTGATTTCGTTTAGTAGTTGTGGATGAATTTAATCAATTTGTAGTTGCAAATACAAGTTTATTTATGTGTTTTCGGCTTGCTAGAGAGAGAGGTCGTAAAACTAAAACTACTAAATTGATGGCCGGTGGGAGTGGGTTGACATGAGGTTCAGCTCGAGAGAGTGAATCCTTGTCTTATTCCCACACACTCAGCTCGAGAGAGTGAGTGGGTTAAGGCATAGCCTGGTCTTCATGGGGAAAGTGGGTGTCTGAGAGGAACGCATTTGAAACGGGGTAAGTTTCTCGAGAGAGAGCTTATTCCCCTTAAAGTTTAGCCTAGTTACAATTATTCTATGAATCTTCTATCGAAAGCACGCACCTAATAATCTAGCTTAACTTGTATTCCCGTCACATCCCAAGGGTCACCTCTCATTACTTAGAAATCCCTATTTATTTTGTTGTTTTTACTTACTTGTGACAAAACCACCCATTGTTAATTGACACTCTTGTGTCCCCCTTTAATTTACAATGATTTAATCGTTATTGTCTTTAGCTATGATTAGTTAGAACTAAATTTTATTTTTCTATTAATTCTCAAAACCACTCCCTTGGGAACGATCCCAACCCTTGGTTGGGTTACTAAACTATTGTACGATCATAGACGCTTGCATCAGAAGGTGTGTCTTGTTTACGCAAACATCAAAATGGAGCCGCTGCCGAGGACTGGTGTTATTTGGGAATTCTTAGTTTAGTAGAATCTTTTATTCTTCTTAGTTTTAGCTTTACTAATCTAAATTGTAGTTTTGTTTTGCCTGTTTGAATATCAAAGCAGGGAAATAAGAATGGATAATCATTATGGGTACCACACGGACCATCCCTTCCTGAAACTATCAAACATCAGTGACAACCTCCTGACGTTCAAACAACCAGGGAATAAAAAGTTCAAGAAATGTGGTTGAAGTTTTAATCAGTACTATAACCATGCCTATCTGATGGAATGTCTAACAAGACGCTGATGGAGTGCTTCTATCGGGATCTTGGACCCAAATATAGGAGCATAGCCGATCAACTCGCTTCTATCGGGGTCTTGGACCCAAACATAGGAGCATAGCCGATCAACTTTTCGAGGGCGGTATCGTCTACCAGCCCTACAAAATCATCGCAACACTCCTTGATGGTATGGTTGAAACCATCAAGCAGGCCCGAAAGAAACACGAGTGGGATGAACTAGTGGCTCAAGTAGACATTCTGTCCAAATGAGTCATGGGGTTGGAAGCACAAGCCATGGAATAGGAAAAGAACTTCTTCCTTCGAGAATGTAGACACGGTAAGAAGCATGAGGATGTGCAAATGGATGATGCTCTTTCTCTCGTTCAACATAAACTCGAAGAGCAAGATAAGAAGTTAAAAGAAATGAAGGACAACATTGAAATGCTGAATGAAACGTCTACCTCAAACTCCATGACAATTTAGCTGCAGGATGCTCAAATCACCCATTTGATGGCAGGTCGCTATCCACCGTTCGCCGAGGACTGGCCTAACTACACCATGGCTGACTCCAACGTGAAGAATAGTTATTGACCTGCGTCGTGCCAGGACGTTAACTAAGGCATTTTGGGAGGCAA
This sequence comes from Solanum raphanifolium, assembly GCA_036250405.1. Taxonomy (NCBI): domain Eukaryota; kingdom Viridiplantae; phylum Streptophyta; class Magnoliopsida; order Solanales; family Solanaceae; genus Solanum; species Solanum raphanifolium. The sequence goes on along the minus strand of JAJOOE010009617.1, from coordinate 22,355 downwards.
CCCAAAACCCCTTTAATTGTTTTTTATTTCTTGGGAAAATAATGGTGTGTTGTTTGTACAGGTTAAAGTATGAGAAGTGTTCGAAAAAGTGAAGGATGTCAAGAAATAGATCCATTCGGCAAGTTGCCGAACGGGTCGGCAAATCTGATCGTATCCACCGTTTGACTCAAGACATCTTCAACATTAGAGTCTGTAATACTCGGCGAGCTTTGGAAATTATTGGCGAGTCGACGACCACGATAGAAACCGCCATTTGGACCGCCCGTAAACCAGAGGTCCTGTAAATTTCGGAGAAGAAACTAACCAGTCGGTGTTCCGCCGAGTTAGTAGGTGAGCTTGACTAATGTCACCGAGTGGCAAGAACTGGACAGTTTTTCAAGCCAAGGTTCAAAAGTTTCAATTTCCTATGCTCTACCTCATTTTCAAACTTTGCAAACTCACACCTAGTTTTATTCTCAATATCATTGCATCTCTATTGTGTTTTGGTTATTAAATTGTGCTTGGATCTAGATTGTGTTGCCACCTAGCATCTTAATCAGCAATCAATGGTTGGTTTTCGAGCACTACATTCCTTTTATCAAAAGTTGTGCTTAAATGTGATGACATTAATTTGATGATGTGTGCTGGTCCTCTCTGGTAGGATTAAAATTTTTGCTTACTTGCTTTGATTCGATACTATTGACCGTACAGCTAAATAAGTAATTCCTAAAAAGTGTGCCATATAGTAGATGAAAAATCGTGGGTTATGCATAAGTGTCGCTGGGTCTGAGCCTAATTTGGCTATTGCATATTTTGATTTTGCTTTCGGGGGTTGCGGGGCTAATTTCAAGAAGTTGGGTTGATAATAGGCACGACGAGTCATTTTGGCGAGCTGAGACGAGTTTGCCGAACCACTCAGCGGTTCGCCTAGTTGCCTTACCTCGCCTTTGATATCATGCTTTAGATATTGAGGCTTGTGTATCTTTCGGCAAGAAGTATGAGGTCGCCAAAAACACCTGGCGACTCACCGAAAGTCTTCTAATTCGCCTTTTGTCTGCGCCCCTGACCCCTTTTGCACTATAACTTTCGGCGGGCATCCCCTTATTCACCGAATGGACTGCTGAGTTTGCCGGGTTTTCTAACTTTATATCAAGGCTTAACATACATGGCCAGACCAAAAGTTGCAGGAAGAAATATGCCACCCCGACATACAAGGGCACAAAACTCCAGAAGAGATGCTGGGATGATAGAGCACCCCAAAGTAAGGAGCGAGAACAAGAAAGCCAGTTCCAATAGAATGATTCCCATTGACCCTAATTTCCCTATGTGGGATCGAGGGTTCATTAACCTAATACATGCCTTCAGAGCAGGTCACGATTTAGATAATATAGCTAAGGCTAATATCGCTACAGTAACTGAGGAAAATGCAAATAATGAAAACCAGAGTCAGAATGACAACACTCCGGGCACTGATGCCCTAGTAGATGGAGCGACTGCTTAGACAAGATCCCATATCTACCCCCCTCTCTATCTTCCTTTAATTTACATTCTGGATGTTTTGTTATTTGCATTTGAGGGCAAATGTTTTTGTTTGTGGTGGGGTGAGGCCCACACCTTTAGTGTGCTTATTTTGTTTATGTTTATGTATATACTTGGGTTGTTCTATTTAAAAGTGAGTTAATACTGATTTCTGTGGATATTTGAGCTTGTGGCTCCTTTTGTTTTAATTGAAAAATGATTTAGACTTTTGACCCTTTCGAAAAATTTTCGCAAATTTTTGCCACCTCTTGTATGCACTAGAATGTGGCTGTTCCTTTGCAAATTTGAGTCTTGGGTTCGATCAATACCGATGACTTGAATAGTGATTACAATCAAACGAACATGAATGTACGACTACAATAAGGCCAAATGTAGTTGCATAGACAATATGTGAACTCTTTGCATCTCGTTGTGATTAGCCATTTATCAAATTGATTCTCTTGTGATGACCGTTGCACACTAGCAAAAGTGTGGAGTTTTGTTTGACTTAAGTATCGATGTCTGGTGTGATAGGCTAACCTAGAACCATGCATGACAACACCTAGACTTTGCCCTGTTGGTCCGGTTGACTAAGAAAGACTTTCTCTTGATATGACCGTAGGCAACTTCGAAGAGTGTGAACCAATTTGACTTATACCTCTTTTGTGGCCTACCTTGTGAGTGTGTGAACTGTTTTTGAACACCCCTTGAGCCTTACCTTTCTTTGGAAGAAACTTGATGAAAACAATGAGCTCTCTTTATCTATCACCCATAATCGTCATGAAATTGTGGTTGGTTGAATTGCCAACTTAGGCTAAAAGCCTAAGTTGGGGGTGTGGTGAAAAGATAAGGGCAAGTCAAGAAGTGCAAGGAAAGTCTCCTTTAACCCATGGTGTTGAGAAACATGGAACCCCTCCATATAAAAAAAAATGAAAGAAGAAAGAAAAAGAAAAAGAATGAAAAGGAAACTTGTGGAGTAAAGTACCAAAGAAATGGGGTTCCAAACAATCCATGGGAAGTGAATAATAGGATGACCTATGATGCACTAACAAAAACGATGAAGGAAAAAGGAAAGGAAGTGTTGAGAGCACCACATTTCATGAGGATAAAAGTCACTGAGCCTAAATGACCATACCTTTCCACTCAGCCCCGTTACAAGCCTTGTTAAGACCTTTGTGATCTTGAGAAAGTCGAAACAAATATTGATTGGAAAATATGGGCAAACCTATGGGTGAAAGCATGCATTGTGTTCATCTTTGTGAGTGTGAGCATTGTATCTGATTCCTGAACTTTAAATTCTTATACATTTGCGTGTGAAAATGGAATCATCATTTGTGTGAGGGCATTCGAAGGCTTTTGTTAAGCTTGAACTTACATTTGAAGCAGGTATTGTGAGCTTGAGAATTTTTGGTAACGGTGTGTCACAACTTGAATCTTTGAGTACACAATTGATCATTGCATAAGAAAATTGAGTTTGAAGGGAGCAGTCGGCGCATCGCCGAGAAGCTCCACGAAGTAGTACCATGTCGCCCAATGACCTAGAACACGATGATGCTGAAGGCTGGTGCAAGACGGCGATGAACTATACCAAAGGGTGAATCGTCGAGTTGATTAGCGAGTCCGACTAACGGCGCCGAATAATCCGTTGTAGCACAAATCTGTGAAAACTATAAATACTAGTTAGAGTTGTAGTTTTAAGTATCAAACAATTATTATAATTTTCAAATAGAATAGTACTTTTTTATATTTTTGGTCTAAGTACGAGAGGGTTTTGAAGACTTAAAGATCCAAAGGGTTTCATAATCAAGATTTGGATTTGGGTCTCTTGGATTTTTCAATTTTGGCTTGTATCAGGACTTAAATCTTCATACCCAGTTGAATGCGAGCTCAATTTAGTATAAATGTCTATCTCTAATACATGTGTGGCTAAAAACAGCAATTCTTGGGGTGGGATTTAGCGAATATGGGTTAAGATAATTGTTGAGTCTTGCTTGATGATAGTCTAATCGTAGTTTAAATGTGATTTCGTTTAGTAGTTGTGGATGAATTTAATGAATTTGTAGTTGCAAATACAAGTTTATTTATGTGTTTTCGGCTTGCTCGATAGAGAGGTCGTAAAACTAAAACTATTAAATTGATGGCCGGTGGGAGTGGGTCGACACGAGGTTCAGCTCAAGAGAGTGAATCCTAGTCTCATTCCCACACACTCAGCTCGAGAGAGTGAGTGGGTTAAGGCGTAGGCTGGTCTTCATGTGGCAAGTGGGTGTCCGAGAGGAACACATTTGAAATGGGGTAAGTTGCTCAAGAGAGAGCTTATTCCCCTTAAAGTTTAGCCTAGTCACAATTATTCTATGAATCTTCTATCGAAAGCACGTACCCAATAATCTAGCTTAACCCGTATTCACGTCACATCCCAAGGGTCCCCTCTCATTACTTAGAAATCCTTGTTTATTTTGCTGTTTTTACTTACTTGTGACAAAACCCCCCATTCTTAATTGACACTATTGTGTCCCCCTTTAATTTACAGTGTTTTTAATCGTTAATGTCTTTAGCTATGACTAGTTAGAACTAAATTTTATTTTTCTATTAATTCTCAAAACCACTCCTTTGGGAAAGATCCCGACCCTTGGTTGGGTTACTAAACTATTGTACAATCGTAGACACTTGCATCGAAAGTTGTGTCTTGATGACACAAACATTAACCGACTCTTTCAACTCAACTAATATAGGATCAAGGCATTGTTTAGACTTCACATCCATCACAAAGGACGATTCAGAACCCTTATGAACCATGAAACCACCCTTGATGGAATCCACTAGTTGAACACCTAGCCGAGCCAACCTATGCCCATCACGAACCAATTCTTTCTTTTCATCCTCTACATGATCCACACTACCCATGGACAATCTACTAAGTGCATCTGCTACCACGTTAGCTTTGCCTGGGTGGTAAAGGACAATCTTGTTATAATCCTTCAATAATTCTAACCACCTTCGTTGACGAAGATTCAAGTCCGTTGGACTAAACACATATTGAAGACTCTTGTGATCGGTGAAAACATCCACATAGACCCCATACAAATAATGCCTCCATATTTTCAACACAAACACAACCGCCGCTTAGTCAAGATCATGAGTCAGATAATTCTTTTCATGGACTTTAAGTTTCCTTGAAGCATAGGAAATCACCTTACCATTTTTCATAAGCACATATCCCAACCCAACTCTAGAGGTATCACAATACATAACAAAACCATTCGTACCCTCCGGTAAAGTCAACACCGGAGCAGAAGTAAGTCTATCTTTCAATTCTTGGAAACTTTTCTCACAAGCTTCTGACCACACAAATTTAACCTTCTTTTGAGTCAAAGTTGTTAACGGTGAAGCAATGGAGGAAAACCCTCAACGAACCATTAATAGTAACCAGCCAAACCCAAAAAGATTCTAATGTTGGGAAGAGTTAGAGGTCTAGGCCAACTCTTGACCACATCTGTCTTCTAAGGATCTACCTCAATACCCTCACTTGGCACAATATGACCATGGAAAGCTGTGGACCTTAAAAAAAATTCACACTTGCTAAACTTTGCAAAAAGTTGTTTCGTCCTTAAGAACTTGCAATGCAATGCTTAAATGGTCCACATGCTCATTCTCACTCCTTGAATAGATCAAGATATCATCGATAAACACAATCACAAACATGTCTAGGTATTACCTAAATACTCTATTCATCAAGTCCATAAATGTCGCCAGGGCATTTGTCAACCGAAATAACATAACAACAAATTCATAGTGACCATATCGCGTCCTAAATGCCGTTTTTGGAATATCAACCCCTCTTACCCTCAATTGGTGATAACCCGAATGAAGGTCAATTTTGGAGAAAGAGCTAGCCCCTTGAAGTTGGTCAAACAAATCATCAATTCTCGGAAGGGGATATTTATTCTTGATGGTCACTTTATTCAATTGACAATAGTCAATTCACATTCTAAGAGACCCATCCTTCTCTCTAACAAACAACACAGGAGCGCCCCATGGAGAGATACTCAGTCGGAAAAAACCCTTATCTAGCAAATCCTTTATTTGCTCTTTCAAATCTTTTAACTCTGTCGGAGCCATTCTATAAGGATAAATGGAGATAGGTTGCGTATCCGGTAAAAGGTCAATACCAAAATCTATTTCCCACTTGGGAGGAATACTGGGAAAATCATTGGGGAAAACTTCCGAGAACTCATTCACTACCGAAACCGACTCTATAGAAGGGGTTCTGGACTCAACATCCATCACCCTAACAAGATGGTAAATACACCCTTTAGAGATCATCTTCCTAGCTTTTAGACAAGAGAAAAATTGACCTCTAGGGATAGAATTTCCCCCCTTCCACTCTAATATAGGCTCATTTGGAAATTGGAACCTAACCACCGGAGTCGTACAATTGATAGAGGCATAACATGCATGCAACCAATCCATACCCAAAAATAATTGATAGAGGCATAACATACATGCAACCAATCCATACCCAAAAATTACATCAAAGTCTAACAAGTATAACTCCACCAGATCCACCAAAGTAACTCTATGGGACAAGTTATCTAAACCCTCCTATCTACCACAGAATCACCAACAAGGGTAGATACCGAAAAAGGTTCTACTAACACTTCGGGGAGTATTTCAAACTTCATGGACACAAACGCTGTCACAAAGGACAAAGTAGAACTGAGATCTAACAAGGCATATACATTAATAAAAAGACTTTTAACATACCGGTCACCACATCCGAGGAGCTCTCTTGGTCACCTAGGGATTGAAGAGCATAGAAGCGGTTTTTCTATTGAGCATTGGAGTTTGAACCGCTTGGAGGATCTTTTTTATCTTTCCTTCCCTTAACCGTGAACATTGGACAATCTCTCATCTTGTGGCCAACCTTCCCACAACAAAAACACCCATCAGTACCAACAAGGCACCTGCCATCATGCTTTCTTCCACATTTTGCACAATTAGGCCTATCAACCTAAGAACCACCACTATTACCTCCTTGAGGTTTAGGGTTCGAAACCATATCCTTGTTGACCCTTGGAGCACTAGAGGAGCCTTGGTTGGAAAACCTTTGTCTAAACCTTGGTCGACCTTGTCCATCGGACCTAGCATTGGAGAAGTTCCCATCACCGGTTCTAGCTCTTTTCACCTCTCTATTCTTTTTCTTGAGTTTGGACTCCTCAATTTTTTAAGCGTACACCATAAGCCTTGAGATATCCATGTTATGATGGAGCATTTCCGTATGGAATTCTTCTTCAACCAAGTTGGACACACCGGTGAAAAACCTACTCATCTCATCCCTCGAATCCGCCACCATAGTCGGAGCATATTTGGACAATTGAGTGAATTTTAGGGAATGCTCATTCACGCTAATATTTCCTTGCCGAAGGTTAATGAATTCCTCCACCTTAGCTTCCCTCAACTCTGGGGAATGAATCTATCAAGAAATGCCGACTTGAATATTTTCCATTAAACTGGGTCTGCTCTTATAGGTCTTCCCCTCTACCAAATATCATACCATACTTGAGAAACATCCTTTAGTTGGTAGGCCTCTATCTCTACCTTCTCTTCTGAAGACACCCCATAATAGCAAGAACTTTATAAACCTCATCGATAAACCTTTGGGGATCCTCTTCTACTTTAGAACCATGAAATTCAAGAGGGTTCATTCTAGCAAAATCCCTAACCCTAGAAGTAGATCAATTTACATTTGGATTCACCGGAGGTACAACTTCTCTATTGGCATGAGCCGTCATGACTTGATCCAACATTTGGATAGCAGACCTAAACTCCGCATGGGTCACATTTTCAAGCACGGGATCAACCAGAGCTTGATAAACTTGTGGAGCTTGATTAAATTGAGGAACTTTCTCATTCACATTGTCACCCTCCATTCTTCTAGTGTTAGCCCTTCGTGTATTCATATCTTGAAGACACAAGAGAATGATTAGGAGAGGAACTTTTATAGAGTAAAACTCTAAGGCACAACTTAAGAATAATGAAAGAAGTGAAATTTTCTAAACATCTTATAGTCTCTCATTCATAAGTGTGTCGCGCTTCACACTTATGAACAAGACCCTACTATACGTAGCTTATGAGACATCATCCTAGAGTCATTCTAAACCTTTTGCTCTGATACCAAGTTTGTCACGACCCAAGGGTACCCCCTAGACGTAAGAAGGCACATAGAACCCTGAAAGGCTCCATGTAAGCCACTTAGCATACCATAACATAAGCAATAGAATAATAAGAGTAAAAACGCATTTCAAGTCCAAAATTTTCATAAAGAAAACTGGAAGTCTAGACTTGTCTCAATTAGCCATCTATAACAACACTAGAATCAAATAGGGTCACCACCCATACAACATAATCCGAAAATAAAATACAAGAAAAGGAACTACAAAGATAACATCTGTCCTCGAACAATAAGGACTCACCACAAGCAAGGAGAAATGAACAAATTGAAGCTCTAGCCACAATTGGGACCACCTTGAAAATCGAACCCTACACTTGGGGAAAATGTAGGAAAATATAGGTTAGTACAAAAATGCACTAAGTATGATAGCCATGCATAAAATCATGAAAACGTGCAAAAAGGGACATTTTAGTTGAGTGCATGCAATTTACTAAGTTAAAGCATCATTTTGAAGATAATGGAAAAGCATAAGTCATAAGCATAAACAACATATAGATCATCATATCATAAGAGGAACATACCATAAATACCCTCAAAGCATGCTTGTGCCATGCATGAATAAGAACCCATAATCTCACCCATACTAAGAAAAGCTTCTTGAGTAACTATAGTTCATAATTCATATTTTTGTTCATACTATCATAGTGAGGAGATTAGCCTTAACCGACATAGACCATGTGAGCTTACCATAGAATCTGGTGTCTACCTTACACCGAAAAGGGGCTGTCTTACTTGCCTAAGGTAGAATCATACTCTTAGATTAGGTGGATCCATGATGTTTAATGACGTAATCAACTGACACTATTTCGGTTCAAGTGCCATACGATCGCGTGTAGTGATATAACCCAACCAAGGGTTGGGATCGTTCCCACATGGAGTGGTTTTGAGAATTAAATGAAAAATTAATCTAGTTCTAATTAGTCATAGCTATAGTTATTAAAAATTAAAAACATACTAAATCTAAGGGGTGACACAAGCGTCAATTATCAATGGGGGTTTGTTTTAAGCTAATAAGCAAAAACAAGCAAAAATATAAGAAAACGAGTTATGGAGACGGGATTCATGGGATGCGATAGGAATACGGGATAAACTAGACTAACAGGTACATGATTTTGATGCTAAATTGTTGAACATTTGTAACTAGGCTAGACTATAGTGGGGGTAAATTCTCCCTCGAGTAACTTACCCCGAATCAACTCGGTTTCTCTCAAACACCGAGTAGCCTCATTAAGCACAGCCTCCGCCTTAGCCCATTCACTCTCTCGAGCTGAATGTGTGAGAAAAGGACTAGGATTCACTCTCTCGAGCTGAATTTGTAGGAAAAGGACTAGGATTCACTCTCTCGAGTTGAATGTGTGGGAAAAGGACTAGGATTCACTCTCTCGAGCTGAACCCATGTCGACCCAATACCACCGGCTATTAATTTAGGAGTCTTAGTTTTACGACCTCTCTCTCTAGCAAGCCAAAAACACTAAGATGAAATCTTATTTGCAACTAAAATCCCATTAAGTTCATACACAACTACTAAACGAAATCAAATTTAAGCAAGAAATAAACCATCAACAAGCAAGACCCAACATATAATCTAACCCATATTCAAAAAATCACACCCCAAGAATTGGGGTTTTAGCTAGACAAGTAAAAGTGGTAAACATCAATACCAATATTAGTTTCCATCAAGGAATGAAGAATTAAATCTTAAAACACGTCAAAAGTGAAGAATCTTCGATACCCACGTCCAATTTCCTGGAGTTGAATCCCTTTGAATCTTCTAGGTCTTAGAACAAAGTCTCCAGAACCCTCTAAAGCTTGGAACTAAAATATTCGAAGCCTCAATAATAATTGTCTATGACTTGATTACTAAGTTAACAATTTAAAAAAGTATTTATAGTGTTTAAAAATTTGTGTTGCAGTGGATCACTCGGCACAATTAGTTGGGATCGCCGATACACTCGGCGATCCACCTTTTGGTCAATTTCATCGCGTCGTATGCATCTTTTTCTCTTCTCTCTTTTTGTATGGAGGGGTTCCATTTTTATCAACACCATGGGTTAAAGGAGACTTTCCTTGCACTTCTTTACTTGCCCTTATCATTTCACCACACCCCCAACTTAGGCTTTTGGCCTAAGTTGGCTATTCAACCAACCACAAATCAAGAGGATTAAGGGTAGTGGATTAAGAGAGGTCTCGTTTTCATCAAGTTTCTTCCAAATAATGATAAGGCTCAAGGGATTTTCAAAAGAGGTTCACACACTCACGAGGTAGGCCACAAAAGAGGCATATGTCAAATTGGCTCACACTCTTCGAAGTTGCCTAAGATCATATCAAGAGATAGCCTTACTTAGTCGACCGGACCAACGAGGCAAATTCTAGGTGTTATCATGCATGCTTCACAGTAAGCTCATCATACAAGACATCGACACTAAAGTCAAACAAGACTCCACACTTTCGCTAGTGTGCAATGTTCATCGCAAGAGAATCAATTTGATAATTGGCTAGTCACAACGAGATGCAAAGAGTTCACATATTGTCTATGCAACTTCATTTGGTCTCATCGTAGCCGTACATTCATGTTCGTTCAATTATGAGCACTATTCAAGTCATCGGTATTGATCGAAGCCAAGACTCAAATTTGCCAAGGAACAACCACATTCAAGTACATACAAGAGGTGATGAAAATTTCGGAAGGGTCAAAATTATTTGCAATAAAAAAAAGGATTCACAAGCTCAAACGTCCACTAAAAGCAGTGCATAGCATAATTATAAATTTCAACCCAAAAATAACCAAAAAAATATGCACAAAGGTGGGCCTCACCCCACCACAAATAAAAATCGTTTGTCCTCAAATGCAAATAAGAAAAAATCCAAAAGTCAAAATAAAGTAAGACAGAGAGGGAGGTAAAGAGGGGATCCTGTCTACACTGTCGCTCCGTCTATCTGGGAATTATTGCCCGATGTCTGATCCTGATTGTGGGCATCAGTGCCCGAGGTCACCTTAGGGGGAACAACAGTGCCAGATTCACTAAGTTTTGTTGAGTGTGAGTCTGCCAAGAAGACATGCACCGCTCTGCAAAGTCCCCTGGCCCATGAAGGAATATTAGGGTCCAGGGTAATGGTTTTTCGGGTAGAATTGGGTTTATTCCCTTGCCTTTCCCAGTAGTTGTGGGTAGTTTCGAAGCTTTTCCTTTCGACGTAACTGCATCCTCCTTTATCTCAATCCCTTTGGACTTCACTTGAGCGGGCGTTATTCTTTCAATAGCTTTAGGTTTAGTCACGTCTGCAAAGTCTTAAAGAGAAGTTAGAAAAACTTTTAAAAAAGCAAAGCAGAACATTTGCAGACAAACTCGCCAAACCAGATGGCGAATCACCAAATTTCTTAGGCGAGCTAGATCAATCTCGCCAAATAAATTTTCTCTAAAACTGCAGCAAGAATGCGATAGGGGAACTACTTTGGGGAGTCGCCGATAGCTTTCACCGAACATGAACAAGTTTGCCGAAAGTTCCAGTGCACAAAAGCTAAAGGGTGCAGACAAAGGGCGAAAGAGAAGACTTTCGGCGAGTCACCGAATGCTTTTGGAGATATCAAGATTCTCACCAAAAGTTACAAAATTAATTATTAAATAAAGCATGAAATCAAATGTGAGATATGGACATTAGGCGAACCATCGAGTGGCTCGGCGAGCTCGACCCGACTCGCCAAACGGCCCAAGTGCCTATTTTCAACCCAAAGTCTCGAATCTAACCCCACAACCCCCAGAAATGAAATCAAATCATGCACTAGTTAAATTAAGGTAGGACCCATAACACCTAAACACAACCCTTCGAATTTCAATCCAATTTAAGGCATACAATTACGGGAATTCAACAATCACAACTACTAGGGTAAGATTATCAAATTAAATCAGGCATCTAATGATCTAAGCTTATCAGAGAAGCCCAGCACACAACAACTCAATAAGATCAATTTCAAATAAGTATAATGTTTGATAAAATAAACCGGGGGCTTAGAAAACCAACCTTTGGCGTCGAGAAAGAGAAGACTGAAACACTAGGAGGCAATGTAATCCAATCCCAAGCACAAATCAGCACTAAAAATACTCTTATAAAGTGAAAACATAGGAACTAGCGTGCAGGTGTGAGTTTGGGGAGATAAAAAGTGAGGGAAACTGAATGAGGTTGAAACTTTTAAACCTTTAGTCTGCAAAATCGTCCATTTCTCGCCCATTTGACGACATTAGTCGAACTCGCCTATCCTCTCGGGGATTCGCAGAGTTTTCATTAGCCTCGCCGAATTTTACAGAACCTTCCACTAAGTGTTAGGGTTCCCAACGACGGTCTCCGTCGAGATCGCCAACATGGTCGAAGATTCGCTAATAATTTTTCCTAGGCTCTCCGAGTTTTACAGACTCCAATTAGAAGATGTCTTGAGTGAAACAACGGATTAGGTCGGATTTGCCGACCTCTTCGACGACTCGCCGACTGGCCGACTGGACCTGTTGCTCTCAACCCTACACTTTTTCGAACACTTTCTGCACTTCAGCCTGTACAAACAACACACTATTATTTTACCAAAACACAAATAAAAAGCAATAAGGGGTTTTGGGTTGCCTCCCAAACAGCGCCTTAGTTAACGTCATGGCACGATGCAAGTCCACCTTCAAACCTCATTCTTGGGGTTGGCCATAGTATCACTAGGTAAACCCCCTTGCTGTCTCAGATTGAGATGAGACGATATATGACCCATTTGGGTCTCCAACTACTTTATCAACACTGAATAGGAGGTGACGTTCTCGCTACGGGTGGACACATCTTCTTTCAAGATTTTTCTGACCATTCAACTTTGTTGAGGATACGAGAGAGCATATCCTCAGACCTACCTCCTTCTGAATCCTTCGTATTTTAGCGCTCATGGGAAGGCACATACCTGTCTTTTTCCCCATCCTTCTAGTTAGGATTTCGGTCCTGCCATTCTCTGTCGCGATCCTTCCAACCATCCTTTCTAGCCCAACCTTGGTTACCACCCTGCCTCAGGTAGTTTGAACGATAACCACAGCCTTGGTTTGCTAGAAAATTTACCTCCTCATTATACAAGGCTTCAAACTTTGTCTCTTCAGGATTTGCACACCCAACCCCCACGACATTGACACTACGGGCACCAGCCCCCATGACATTTTTGGATAAAATGTCAAGTTGTGTCATGATCTTAGCTATGTTTTGGTCTCTCTCATGATCTTTTTCCATCTTCTCCTTAGATAGCTTGAATATGAGAGGGGAGACCTGGTCTTCACGAGTGTACCATGCTCTGTTTATAGTCGTCATGACATCTAAAAGTTGGGCTGCTACTGCATACGATTGCTACATCAAGCCTCCAGATGAAAGTTGGTCAACGACACCTTTTTTTACCGAGTCTAGGCTTCGGTAAAAGAACGGCAGCAGGACATTGTCGGGCAGACCATGAGTTGGGCATTGGAGAACCAACTTTTTCAATCGCAGCCAAGTCTCATGGATTGGCTCAACCTCTAGGCGTGTAAAACTTTGAATGTTGTCCCGGAGAGTCATCATCTTAGAAAGTGGGAAAAATCGCACTTGAAATGCGTTTACAATTCCTCCCAAGAAGTGATGGATTCGCGTGGCAACTTAGCCAACCACTTGCACGCCTCTCCCATCAACGAGAAAGGGAATAACCTTAACCGAACTGACTCCTGAGAGATGTTTTTGAAAGAGAATGGTCCACACACATCCACGAAGTTTCGAAGATGCTAATGAGGATTCTCATGGGACAATCCGCTTAAAAGTCCCTTTAGTTGCAACAGTTGCAACATAGTTCTCATTATATGGAACACTACATTTCCTTCAGCTAGAGGTAAACGGATGGCCCCAATACCTCCCATGAGATGGGGAGTCATTAATGTTGGGCTCTTGGACATTGTTGAGATTTCCGATATCGTCTTGGTGGCCCACCTGGCTACTGTTGCTGTCATTAACACTCATGCTTCCTGAAATATTCATACAAGCAAACAAAACAAAACTAATAATTAAGCAAGTAAAGCTACAACTAACAAGAACAAACATTTTACTAACTACAAATTCTCAAATTACACCACTCCCCGACAGCGGCGCCATTTTGATTGTTAAGGACGTAATCAACTGACAATATTTCGGTTCAAGTGCCATACGATCGCGTGTAGTGATATAACCCAACCAAGGGTTGGGATCGTTCCCACATGGAGTGATTTTGAGAATTAATAGAAAAATAAAATCTAGTTCTAATTAGTCATAACTATAGATATTAACGATTAGAAACATACTAAATCTAAGGGGTGACTCAAGTGTCAATTATCAATAGGGGTTTGTATTAAGCTAATAAACAAAAACAAACTAAAATATAAGAAAATGAGATATAGAGATAGGATTCTTAGGATGTGATAGGAATACGGGATAAACTAGACTATCTAGTACATGCTTTTGATGGTAAATTGTTGAACATTTGTGATTAGGCTAGACTATAGTGGGGGCCAATTCTCTCTCGAGCAACTTACCCCGAATCAACTTTGTTTCTCTCGAACACTGAGTTGGCGCATTAATCACGGCCTCCACCTTAGCCCATTCATTCTCTCGAGTTGAATGTGTGGGAAAAGGACTAGGATTCACTCTCTCAAGTTGAACCCATGTCAACTCAATACCACCGGCTATCAATTTAGCAGTCTTAGTTTTACGACCTATCTCTCCAGCAAGCAAAAAATACTAAGATGAAATTCTATTTGCAACTACAATCCCAATAAGTTCATACACAAATACTCAATGAAATCACATTTAAACAACAAATAAACCATCAACAAGCAAGACCTAACAGATAATCTAACCCATATTCATAAGATCACACCCCAAGAATTGGGGTTTTAGCTAGATATGTAAAAGAGGTAAAAAAAACAATACCAATATCAGTTTCCATCAACTGGTATTAAGAATTAAGTCTTAAAAAACGTCAAGAGTGAAGAATCTTCGAGACCCACATCCAATTTCTTGGGGTTGAAACCCTTTGAATCTTCGAGGTCTTAGAACAAAGTCTCTGAAATCTTCTAAAAGTTGGAATTGAAATATTCTAAGTCTCAATAATAATTGTCTATGACTTGATTACTAAGTTAACAATTTAAACAAGTATTTATAGTGTTTGAAAATTTGTGCTGCAGCGGATCACTCGGCCCAGTTAGTCGGGATCGCCGATACACTCGGTGATCCGCCTTATGGTCGATTTCATCACCTTCTTGCTTTACCCTTCAGCATCTTCGCGCTTCTAGTCGTTGATCGATATAATACTACTTTGCCAAACTACTTGACGACACGCCGACTGCTCCATTTCATCACCAACCTGATCTTTCCCTTCAGGGCTCAGCACACTGGATCAAAAGGCAATTTCCAGGCCGATCGGCGACTTGCCAATTGGGCTCAGCGATCCTCAGGCCTTCATTTCTTCGTTCTTTTCAGCTGCCTTGTTCCTTCTTGCCAAGTAGTGTCCATGCTTTGCCTCAAACTCTAAATACCTAAAACTTAAGGGTTTTCATTAGATATTAAGACAAAATATGCATTTGAGTACACTAATTCTATCAAAATATAGCCCTAAATAAGTCCAATTTGTGGAATCATCAATCCACTCGCTAAATACCTATGTGGGCATATAGTTTAAGGGAAAAGGAGATTGATACTAGAAACCCAGACTCAACTACTAGATCATAATCATATTCACTTTACTCTCAAAGTGTTCTTAAAGAATATACATAAACCTCATGATCATACATAATTCTCATACTTTGCCCTTTAAGGACCATGTTTCACATTCAATCAACACATCTAGAATTACTACATTATACATGGATATAATCATAATTCAAGTAACCCAATCACTACATGCATAATCTCCTAACATTTTTCTATAATCAACGAACCCACATTACAAGATCACAACTGAGTAATATGGGGAATTTATGGGTTCTTAGGGATTTTAACATAAAAACCACAATAAATCATCAACTCAATCATAATATAAAGTAATTAAATAATTGGAATTGTTTTTGAAAGGAACCCATGACTTGGACATAAACCCTAGTTGTTGGGGAATTTCTATCTTTGAAATTGGGGGTAAGGGACTCCATGGATGAAGGCTATCCATGGATGAAGAACTATCATACCTTAGAAATGGAATCCAATGGAATTGAATAGAAAAACTTGCTCCTTGAATCCTAGCCCCAATTTCCTTCTTCTTCTTCTTCCTTTTCCTTGAAGTTCTAGAGAGAGAATTTTTGGAGAGGAGATAAACTTTGGGAAATATTTGGGTGTTGCGAAAATATGACTTAGTTTGGGTGAATTTTACTAAAAAAGGACTTATATAGTGACCCTAAACTAACCCATAACGACTTCACTTTGATAGGACTTCAAACGGAATTTCCCAAAATAACCATCACTTCAAGTGAGCTGCCAGAGACCACGTGGGGATCCATGAGCCGTGGTCATGACCATGAGCCATGGTCCCCTTAGTGGACTTGAGGCAGTGTCTTGGCAACAAGTGCCTTTAGCTCACAAGCCTAAGGCATCTTCACGAGGGGTTCCATGAGACGTGGTCCCTCTCATGGACCTTGAGGCAGTGGCTAAGAAACCTTCCATCAATCCCTCCACCACTAAGGCATGTTCAAGGCCACTCCCACGAGCCTTCTAAGAATTCACGAGCCGTGAAGTAGCTCGTGTGGAGGAGCCAATTTCAGGAGTGGCACCACGACTCGTGGTGACCACCACTGGTCATGAAGGCCCTCGTGGTCTTGGGGAAGTGCTTTGCCAAGGCTTGGACAGCCTTGGACCTTGCCCATTTGCCCTTGGCCCTAGGCCACCTCCATGACTCTAACCCTCAAACATTTAGCTCTAGTTTTAGCCTACTAATTTCTGGAGTTTTACATATCGAGTTCTAATCTAGAATTGCATTTGCCACTACAATTCCTCAATTAAAATATGAATAATTAATTGAACCCACTTAAAATCAAATATAAAATCAGTAACTAACAACATGAATTAGCTAATTAAGGCATTAAACTACATAATCACACACCCTAGAATGGGAGTTTTAGCCGAACATAGTATAGAACAAGAAATTGTTACCAAATAAGTTTTCCATCAAATTTGGCAACAATCCACAAGGCTCTAAATTCTCCAATTAAAGCTAAAAATCTCACAATCTCTAAATCCTTGCTCAAAAATCTCAAAATAATGTTCTAGAATGTAAAATATCAAAAACCCAAAAGTTGAGTAATGTGTGTAAAATTCCAGAATTGTTCAGAAGTCCTTCTCTTCCTTAGAGAAATAATATTTATACTTTTCCAGAATTTCAGAATTAGAGTAACTTGGTGAAGTAATTCGGGTATCGCCTGTAACACCTCGATCTTAGAAAGAGCTAATTTTAGACATAACTAAATTGTAAAGAGCTAAATTGAGAATTTTGCAAGTTAGTCTTAAATTATGAGTTTTGGGTCAACTTCAAACTACTATAAATTTAAGTACAGGATGAGTTATGTCACACCCCAAGGCTACCCCCTTGACGTAAACACGGGACCTAGGATCACTAGTGACTCCAAGCTAACCCTGAGCTGGAATATCATAAGCATACTAAGATAAACTAAAATAAGAAATATTGTGCAGAGGCTTGAAACATGATATAAGCTAAAATGGGGAATAACCAATACTATCTGAATATATATAATCTTGGAGTTTCATAACAGCTGGAAAATAAAACTCAAAGCTAAAACTGAATCTAACTATGTTTGAATAAAAGCCTCTAACTAACTTGAGATGCTGGGGCATGCCTAGAACAAACTCTAGCAAAACTGAAACAGAAAGACTGAAAGTAAAAGAAAACATGTTTATTTCCCCCAAAGAATGATGACTCACCACTGATACTGTTGAATACGGATTGAGAACCGATCTACACACGATCTGAATGTTGCAGGCCTCAACCTACATCGCGAGAAGATGTAGCGCAAAGTATGCGGAAGTACTTGAAATGTATTGAGCATCCGGGATACGATAAAGCTGAACAATATACAATACTAAACAAAGCATATTGAGCAAGGATATAAGATGAACATGATGAATATACAGAACATACTGAATATGAACTAAACTAAATGCAATAACCAAATTCATAACATGTTGAAACTAAATACTGAACTGTAACTGTTAACTTGGTAAATGCAATAGAATCTGACTGTGGGAGCTACTATTAATCGACATAAACCCATGTGAGCTAAACGTGGATTCTGATGTATACGCCCCATCGAGAGGACCCAATATACCTTGCAATGGGTATAAAGGCATGACTGGAGTGATCACTAAAATTGATGCCCACAGAGGGGACATAACCTACAAGGGCACGTAGTTCCGGGACTATGAGGGTGACTGACCTTAGTCCAACTTAGTATTAAGCCAACTCCAAACTAGAATGTGTACAATACAACACAACTGAAATAAACTGGATAGCTCACGATTCTGACATCAAAACTGAAAATGTACCATTTAAGTATTGATAATGAAACATTTGAAAACTGATGCAGGTATATCTGTATAAACTGACCTAGCAAGTGTAACTCATGAACTAAACGAATCTACACAACTAGGGTTCTGAATTTTCATGCAAGGATTAAGCAGTGGTTACAAAAACATAATAACCTGATTAGGATTACTTCCAACAACTAATTCGCAACAGTTATCTGAAGTTCTGGAAACCCTAAGTCTAAACTTTACATAAAGAATCAAGGATCTGACTGAATTCTAGGGACCTAATGGGTGAAAGGAACCCACTAGTGAAATTCTACATACCTAGTGACAATTCCATGGAAAAATCTTTCAATTTTGGGGTTGGAACTGAGGGAAACTTGCTCCGTTCTTGGAGAGGGTTTGGTCGATGTTTTCTCTCTCTTTTGTTTGGTTTGATCAATTCTTAGAGAATGAATTTGTTAGGGTAAGTTCTTATTAAGTTACTAAGCTAAAATTGACCAAAATGACGTAGTTTAGGGGTTAAATGACGTACTTTAGGTGTCCAATGCATTGGGAAAAGACCAAATAACACTAACTTAAAAATTGTCGGGGCCATCGACGGACCATCGACTGACCTACAGTCCGTCATGGTCAGCGGTCGTTCGACTTCAAAGGATGGGTTCTGGGGTTCATGATCAACAGAGCAGGACCATGGCTTGTAATCTGACCTATGGACCATAGGTCCGACCGTGGGTCGACCCTTAGCTGAATTTCTGGAGGGATTCTGGGAAGGACTTGAGGTGACCAACCAAGGACCCCACCTACGGTCCATAGGAGGCCTTTGTTGGTGGCACCTACAATTTTTCAAAATCTGCATTATGGCCTTTCTAGCATACGGGGTGTTAAAAGTTAGGTGGCCCATGAGTTATCTTATGAAAGATATTTCAATCATCTTTCCAACTCCACCGAGTTTGCTAAATTCCAAGTTCGGATGAGGGAGATATTCCTGTTAAATTTAAGCTTGTCTAGTTAAGGAAATTCATCTGAATTAAGGAGTTGTATTTTGTTCCTTTCTTTACCCACTAAGTTTTCACGTTTTGGTTACCTGAAATAGGGGTCTAAACTGATTTGGATTAGTTTTCATCATTCCTAAACACGCTTAAGGTTTTAGAGTGAAGTGCAAGAGGAGAAAAAGGAGAAGTTCAAGTGTTTGTTTAAGATTCTTGAGATTGTAGAGGAATTTCACCAAGGATTTGATCCTTACGAGGTATGTAAGTTCTCATAGTGTTAGGTTTGTTCACCCACACGCCAATCATGTTATTTTTATTTGTAGTTTCGTTATTGAGGTTTAATGATTTGAGTTCTTGAGGTTTTGTGCTTTTTTCTTTGATAATGGAGTTCTTGTTGAGTTCTTGAGGTGAGGGTTGCAAATGAAAGTCGTTCTTGATTGATTTTTGTGTGAATTTTTTTGTTAATATTTTGGGTTAAAGAATCCAAAAGAGTTTGAGGGAAATCACTCAATTCTAGATGAGTTAGTGCATGAGATTGAACAAGAAAATTTGTCAAATTCTGGGCAGCGCGCCACCATACCATGAAAACTACTGCCCGGTAGCTTGGGGCCTAGCACAGCATGCCACTTGGTGCTCCTCAAACACTGGTCAGTAGTATTGGGGCTAGGGCTCTATGCCATACAGTCTACTAGGGTCGCCAGGTCCCCTACCCTTCTGACCTTCTTTCCGTGTGAGTTCCCTCGAATCGTACTAATGTTTTCTACCTAATATCTACGCTTAAAATCATGATTAATCCTTGAGAGATCATGCATATCCAATTCATAACTCTTGAATTTATAATTAAAGTTCAAGATAGATTTAAGAGTAAAGTTTGAGGAAGTTCTCTGAGTCATTTTGAGAAGGGTTTTACAATCTTTTAAAACTTGTTTTAAGACTGGAGTGCTTGAGTATGAGGATGAGGAGATTTGAGTTTCATTTTTCAAAATGAGTACATAGAACTAAGTATTCCCAAAAGTAAATTATTTTTCATTTAAAATGAGAGGAAATCTTGATTTCCAAATGAGTTTGAGGTGTTTTGAGCACTATCTCTTTTAAGAGAATCTGTTGAGTAATAATCTCAAAGTTGAAGATGAGGTAATGTTTTTTAAACATACGAACATGGGTTATATTATTGGGAGTAGTATTAAACACCAAATGGAGATGAGTTGAGACAACTCAAAGTCATACACCATGTATGCCAACATGGGTAAATGGTTATACTTTTTAGATGGTTCCTTATTGCTTTTAAGTATAGCTTAGTGGATCCACTTTGTTGAGGATGTCTTATACTCGGGCAAGCTATAGGACAGTTCTGGCAGCATGGGCAAGACGATGTATCATCACATAGTTCATAATAATGGTTGTAGGTTAGAAAATCTCCCAAATAAGAGTAAGGAGTTACTTTTGTATTTTTAAATACTTTGAGTTGTCATTTACTGCTTTAAAAGCTTTTTTTATACTGGATGTTTTCTTTGTCGCTTTATAATGAGTTGAGTATTCTGGAATTGAGTTTAGTATTTCCGAGTTTGAGTATCTTGCACATATTTGAGTATCTTTGAGTTCAGTTGAGTTGAGATGAGGTAAGTATGTTCTTCCATTCTATCAGATCAATCTTATGTTTGTGTTTTAGAATTCCACTTGCATGCGCGTACATTGCATGTACAGACACCATTTGGCCTGCATCTTTCATGATATAGATATAGGTAACCGTAGTCATCAACACAGGCTCCGTTGATACAAATTTCTATCTAGAGTTTCTTTGTTGAGCCTCCTTGCTTCGGAGGATTCCTGTTTATTTATTCAATTTTATTATGATATCATGGGTCTTATCCCAACGTCTATCATAGTATTTAGAGGCTTGATAGACAGTAGAGTTTTGAGAAGTTTGTTTCATTTTCAATTGTTAATGTTCTAGACTTGAGTTGCCTCTTTTGGTCGGTTGAATGTTTTCTTTAAAATATTATGAGTTATCTATTGTGAGATTGTTTGAGAAACCTTTCTTTTTGCATTCATCTAATGTTGAATAAGTCTTCCTATAACACCATGTATGCTAGAAAGACCAGATTGCAGAAAATCAGAAGTTATAAGTGCCACCAACAGGCACCATCCATGGATCGTAGGGTGACCCACGGACTGTAGGTGGGGTCTGTGGTTAGCCACCTGCAGCCCCTCCCCAAAAACCCAGAAAATCAGCTCAACCAAGGGTCGACCCACGCCAGGACGTAAGGACTGTAGGTGGGACCACGGTCCTTCATCTAGCTCCGTGGATCGAGACCCTCAACACCCCTCCTATGAAGCCGAATGACAGTTGACCAGGACGGACAACCGTTCCATCTACAGTTTGTTGGTTAGGTCCGTTGTTTGGCCCCGACAGCTTTTAAGTAAGGGTCATTTTGGTCTTTTCCCTATGCGTTGGACCCCTAAACTACATCGTTTTGGTTAGTTTTAGCGTAGTAACTTAATTAGACTTTACCCTAAGCAATTCATTCACGAAAAACTCAGAAAAATATAAAGCAAAAGAGGAAAAAAGAGTCGACCAATCCTCTCCAAGAATGCAGCAAGATTTCCTCCAGTTCCAACCCCGAAATAAAAAGTTTCTCCGTGAAATTCATCACCAGGTATGTGGGATTTCACTAGTGGGTTCATTTCACCCATCCTCTCCAAGAATGCAGCAAGAATAGCTCTGATACCATTTTTCGGTGCAGAACTGGTAGTTGGTGAATTCATGAAAGTGGTAGTGTGGTAGATGGTAGTGTGGTAGGTGAGTAATTTGTTTTAACCATTTTTATTATAATATTTTTTGTTAAGTATCTTAATCTTGATATCTCTTTAATATTATTTTTTGGTAGTACTAAATTCATGGTAATATGTAATAATATTTATTGTAATATTCTTCCGATAGTTGTTTTAATCTGAATATTTCTTTAATATTATTTATGATATACTCTAGATATAACATATCTTGGGTTTTTTGATACATATATAAATTTTCCGCCATTAATTGTTCTAATAGTTTTATATCTTCCATAGCTTCTATCCAATATTGTAAATATTCGTAATTCATT